>JBCNJP010005240.1:10000-41732 GCA_039602395.1 Deinandra increscens subsp. villosa | reverse complement strand
TTAATTTCCGCTGCTTTTGTTATCTCTATTATACCTTGCGTTCATGAGTAAATCCGACACGTGACCCCTCCTGGAGCCAAGTCTGGGAGTGGGCGTCACAACTTTTTTTTGTACTTTTTATATTTTTTAAACACTATACCTCTAATCGCTATGATGTCTTTCTAAAACACATTTTTTTTCAATTTTTATGACGTTTTTTGTTGTGGTGGTTTTTTGTCGGTTTTTTTTTCTCAAAAAGACACAAATTTTTTTTTTTTATTATTTTTGTTCTAAAAACACCATTCTTTTAGACGCACCAAAGCACACATTTTTTTGAAAACTTTTTAATTTACTTTTATATTTTAGTATTTTTTGGCGTGTTTAATAAAAATAATAAAAACGCCATAAAATTGAAAAAAAAATATGTCCCAGAAAGAATATATAGCGATTTGACTTATGATGTTTTAAAAAAAGTAAAAGAAAGTGTTTTTTTTTAAAAGGATGGATGTAGCGATTTTGGTTGATGTATTCTACCCCAACTCTCTATATATATATGGACAATCATTTGATAACCAATTGTTGTTGAAAACTTTTGAGAACCATTCTGATCCACTAATTATATATAAAGCAATCTCCCCCCCCCCCCTTCCCCCCCCCCAATGAATTTGAGTGGTCCCTCCCCATACTGAAAATTAGTGGCTCAGAATGGTTTTTAAAAGTTTTAAAAACCAACTGGTTCTCAAAGGAACCTAACCCTCTATATATATATATATATTTGAAATATTTTGAGTATTAAGTTATTAAATATAAAAATAACTGAATAAGAATTTAACAACAAAATAAATTCAGAGATGTAATTATGTAATAACGTTGAACTAAATTTTGAAAATCATTTTTATTGTATATAAATATAAACTTTCATTAAACCTTAAAATCTATATGATTTTTTATCAAATTTATGTTGAAACGTTGTATCAGTGTATGTGTGTTAGAAACTACAAGTATTCATTAACTATAATTAAGTTCAAATATTTTAAAAAGATATATGATTTTGGTGTTTAATGAGTTTTATCCCAAATTCAAATTTCTAAAAGTTAAGGAATAGTTATGTTGTTTATATACTACGACACATATTCCTATTGATTTGATGTACTTTTAAAGAATACCTATACTCTCGAGACCATCCTAAATTTCCCAACATGGCATACTATCATAAACTGTTTCAAAAGCGATTACATCATATGCATGTCTCGCTTCCTCACCCTATATTTGTCCACCAATTGTCTCAGAATGTGTACCACCTTCATGGTCAACCGCATCAGCATAAATCCAAATTAGTTCAACATAAGATGAGTTTTTATCTCATTCTTTCCTCAATTGCTCTTTCTAATAAATTCATAGTATGAGTTAAGAGCTTTCTCCCCTATAGTTGCTATAACATTAGGTGTCCCCTTTATTCTTTTAGAGCGAGAATAACACACTACTCCTCCAACGATCTGACATCTTAATAGTATTGAATAAAATATAGAAAAAATCTATTAGCCACTGAGCTCCTTAATGACAATTTTATCTAAGTCACCGCTTTCGCCCTTCTCGTCTTCTTGAGAACTCGTACTACCTCTTCATTTTATGAGAATGCAAACGCAATTTTATCTAAGTCTTCTTGATGATTCCTATCACTATTGAAAAGATCGTGAAAATAGGCTTGTTATCTCACCTTGATGTCTTTCTCCTTCACCAACACACACCCATCATCGCTTTTTATGAACTTTACCACTCCTATATCCTACATCCTTCACTCCTTAGTTTTTGCAATCTTGAACATTTGTTCTTCTATCTTCAATCTCCAAGCACTTTTACATCTCGTTATATATCATGTTCTTTGCTTTCGTCATTGCCTTCATTGCCTCGTGCTCCCTCTTTTTCATCATACATCTCAAAATCAAAAACTACCTAAACCCGTGCTTGACCATTTCCTTGTCTTGCACATCATCGTTGCACCCCAAGACTCCTTATGCCCGTCAATTTTTCTCGTTGTGATCCCCGAGAGTCTCCTTCGTTATAACCTTGTCCCCTTTAGCATCCCACATCTGGTTTGCATCTCCGAACAATGCTACAATCTAAAAACTCCTATAAGAGCACTTTGTCTCTAAACAAAGTAAGTAATGTTTTCACCCTTCAAATTTACTCGATTAATCCTAAGTTCGATTTTCATCTATTTATCAGTGAACTTCCTTCTCATGGTAATATTCGCAACCAATGGTCTATGTTGAGTACATATTCTTGAAAGTAATGTAGGGGCTGGATCGGCCTCAAAGAACATTTCGCCTAAAAAGTCTAAAATGAATCAGGGTGACCAATGAAGAACCGAGTGAGCTTACACCAGATCAAGGAAACGAGTGTGTAGTGGCGTTCCCGAACACCACTCCTAGCCACGTCGTCTCCCTATGGCGTGCGACACACACACAACCCTTAGCCTATGGTGTTCAAGTTTGTGTAGACGTAAACATAATAGTACTTGCTCTAGTATAGGTGATACGCTCCAAATTATATGTGTTTTGTGTATCATCTAACCCCGGTTGTGTTCGATTTTCTGCCAATTAACGAGTTTAATTGTTGAAAATTCTTTCTTTTTGAATTCTCAAGAAATTTACTTACGAAATATCAAAAAGAGAAAATAAAAAAAGAAATTGTTAATGTGGAGGCCAAAGCAAGGGTCTTGCTTCACCAACCACGCCCTCATGCTTCACCAAAACTTGAAGTCAAAAGTTCATTACAAAGCAACCCTCATGTTTGACCTAGCACACCCTGTGTTAGAAACGGTTACCAACTAATTTAGTAGAGCAGACTTTCTTCCCCATATGGCCAATTCCTCACCAAGCACGGGTCGTGTTTCGCCTTCTGCTCACCATGTAAGTTGAAGCTAAATTCAATGAAGAAGTGTCCACTCTTTCACACACTACATAACATTTATAAGTTTTAGCTGTAATATTTCTCTCGTTCTTTTAATTGCGAGTATCAAGAACAACCAACACATTTTAATTCTTGTAATTCTCTTATGATGATATCAAAATAGACTTTTTTGTGTTATTTTCCATGCTTGGCTAGTTTATTGATTCACTTAGGTGAGATGAACCATTAATGATATCTTAGTCTTAAATTATGGTTTATTAATTGGTTAAGTTAGTGACTTCAAGTGATGATCTTTCTTTAATAAGAGTGGCCTTTAAAAACATTTGAACCAAGTCACTGACATTGTGTTTGATTGTTTCAAATATTCATATTACTATGTCTATATAGATTAAATATGTTAGTAGACTTGAATAGTTACTAGAAGTTGTGATTTGGTCATCGGTTACATAAAAACTCTTACCTTACATGGCAGGCAAAAGCCAGAGTGTAAATGACTTGGTTTGCTTTCATTGTCACTATCCTTCGTGATGGTGTCAAGTAGGATTCTAGATTAATTAATGGAACAGACCCCTTAATTAAAGTAGTCAATTTATATTTTACCACATCTTGTAAGGGTATTGCATAGCCAAAACCAAAGCAAACCCAGAAGAGGTGTTGGAAGGAATGTAACGCTCTTAATCAGGGTTCGTCCACTCTATGGCACTGGCATTTACTTATCCACTTCGCATAAGGGATTCGGTAACCTTAACCGAAACTGACCTCTTAGGACTATCAATCTCTCAATAACCATTAACCTAAAGGCAATCTTTTTCATTAACAAGGAGTCATGATGTGTGCTGAGGTGAGTATAAAATATTACGCTATTTGTGACACCTTTTTAGCAGCTAAGCTTTTAAATTTATAAAACAAGATTTACTTAAACTACTACTATTTCACCATATTCACGGGAAAGTGCACCCATCGTGGAGTAGTATAGTAGCGGCAAGTTGAATCGGAATCGTTCAAAGACACAAAGGAAGGGCTCTTGATACTTCACCGTTGTTGACGTCTAACTGACCCTTCTTCAAGTGAAGATGTTAGTAAAGATATACAAAAATAAAATAGTAATAATATATATATATATATATATATATATATATATATATAATATTATAAAAGTCATGTCTTGGTCGACTCGGTCGTAGATAATATCATTTGGGAGACTTATCAGTGGTGATGTTAGTAACCCATAATTTATACCCTTCCCGTAAGATTATTCGACAACAGGCAACTAGACCGCCTCTCAGCCTCAACTCTAGTATTACTACTCTCCCGGGTGATCATCTGCGAGGAGTACGAACCCCGGGGAACTGTGCTGTTGGCAAACAAATATAGTGAAACTAATGCCACTTAGTTGCGGGACCCCCTCTCAGGCCAATACACCGCACTTGACGCGTCGTCATGAACCAGCAGGGGAACAACCCTGCGTGCCATATTATTTTATTATATAAATGACCTTTTTAAGGGACTAAGGTCCTTTTCTTCCATGCACCGCTCTTGCACATGCACGTCCGGTGTAACCAGAGCCAAGTTCACAAACACGTACCATCTTGGCTCCGTGAAGTGATAAAATATTACCAACCCCCATTCCCAATCAGTTACTTTCAGCCCGCACTTGTGTGGTCAGCCGAGTTTGCTTACATAGCACATAAAGATCCCGAGCGTATCATGTAGCATGGGGAGCGAGTCACCCGAAGGATCATGCATCGTCCCCCGACCAGGTGTCACAAGTTCGGTCCTTAGGATTTCGACTCCCCAAATGGTCTGTGATACGTAGAGCACGTTTGTTTCAGAAAATCAGTAATAAACTTTCAATAATAAGGTTTTCTATAAAGTCATTAGTTCACCTTAAAGCAAGTTTACAAAAATAGTTTACCAACCCACCAAAGACACTTTATTCCCAAACGAGTGTAAGAATTTGGCTAACAAATGTTAGCTTAAAGATTTGCTTAAGAGATAATGAAAGATTCATAGACAAATTACTATTCATCATCACCAAAAGTTGAAGTTCTTACAATCCTTACGAGAAGACACAAGAACACTAAAACAAATGGCTCAAAAACAAAAGATGGTAGAAGTAAGTGGGAGAGGTGAGCAAGTGCTCATGAGTAAGTTAGAATGGAGGCCAATACCTCCTTTTATAGGCAAATTTCAAGTTTGGCACGGGGTGTGTTGACCAGTGGCACGGAGCGTGCCATGTCAGTCCGGAGAATGCCATCTTCTGTGTTAGTTGGCATGGGTTTGTGTCACTGGTAGCACGGGGCCATGCAATGTCAACACGAGGTCGTGCCATGCAGAGGCTTCAGGGGCACGGGGACGTGTCTGTCAGAAGGCTGTCGGGGTTAAGCTGGAGACGAGCACGGGGCGTGCTAAGCTAGGAATGGGGTATGTTGAACTCCAGAAATCACCAGATTGCTCATTTTGATCTATTTTTCCTCATTTTCTACTCCTTTAGTGATTTTGGCTCAATCAAACCTGAAAAACTACAAAGAAGACAAAAACATTGTTTTCTTGTGATAGTTAGTCAGATTTTTACCCAATACGCGGGGGATATTAGTATATAAAATATGTATATTTTAAGGTACATCAAATATCCCCACACTTAGACTTTTGCTTGTCCTCAAGCAAACTTAGAAAATAGTCGCCGTTCACCTATTTCTTATTTTGACCTTGATGCGTTATGAACCGATCACTTGCCTAAAAAATGCTTTCCAATTACTTCGATCCTTTTTCACCATTTGGTTTTTTTGTTCTATTTTTATTGAAGTATTGAAAGCTACAGACAAGTTTACTTTAAAGTTTAGATTTATACAATTTTGTACACCTCACAAGGGATCACTCGACACTTGGGGTTAGTATATGTACAGACTTTGAGGGATCACTCATACCAAGGTTAAATCAAGCAAGGGTCACAGGCTTGTGAAGGGATCAATCCGCAACAGATCTCATCGAAATCCATGTGTTCATCATGAGGGCTTACGGGTTTTGAGGGTAGGTTAAGGCTAAGGGTCTGGAAGTGATGTAAAAAGGGCTAAAAGTTGCAAAACTTGATTTTTTTCGGAAAAGTTTAACTGTTGGGGATTTATGACCAAAGGGGTAGTAACACTTAAGAGCGTTTGCTCTTTTATTTCCAGAAACAAAAACTAAACATTTTTTAAGAATCAGCATAGATATCTTCTTATTAGACGAATTTCTGCAGCGACTGTCTGGGTGGATGACATCGTATCCTGAAGATAGAAAGGTCACTTATTTTTGAAAAACTCTCCTCAAAATCTATTGTTTTACGAGAATAAGGGGGTGTAAAAGAAAAAAAAAAGCCTATTTTGGGGCTAAAGGGTTCTGGATGTGCAAATAAATTTGTGGGTTTTGAAACGAAAGGTTTAGCTCAAAGGGGTTAACTAGGGGATAATTTGGCGTGAAAGAAAGAAGAAGGGTTTATCCTAGGGGCCTCAATCACATGAAAACATGTTTCTCGACTTTGTTCATCTTGGACCGTATACCCTTACCAAGTTTTGGCTTGAATGACTCACCTGGTTTCTCATAATATTTGTAAAGGATGAGCATGTTAGATATGTACAGGGGGTTGGCTCAATTACTTTTTGAAAATGTGGGAAAAAGGGTTTTACGTACTAGTTGTATAAAAATAAACTTTGGGTTCATCTTGTTGTACCAAAAAATACCCTTACCAAGTTTTGGCTTAAATGAATCACCTGGTTTCTCACAATTTTTGTAAAGGATGAGCATGTTAGATATGTACAGGGGTTGGCTCAATCACTTTTTGAAAATGTGGGAAAAAGGATTTCACGTACCAGTTGTATAAAACTAAACTTTGGGTTCATCTTGTTATACCAAAAAATACCTCAATGTATGCTTGAATAATGCAAGTGGATTTTTGAATCTTTTCTGTTTGGAAAACATAGTTTTTATTCACGCGATTGTGGTTCATGAACAAGTCTTTATTGGTTTTTCAGAAGGCAAAGTTTAGCTTATTTTCGAAAAACAATTATGGACAAGGCAAAAGTTTTAGTGTTGCATATTTCTAGCTAAGATTGACAATCTCGTCCCCACACTTAAATTGCACATTGCCCTCAATGTGCTTTATTGATTGCAAAAAGAAAGCAATAAAGTGATTTAAATAATTAAGGGAAAGAGATTCATCACAGACTGCTTCCTTCAGACACGTGGAGTGATTCTGAATCTGCATCGCTTGGTTGAAAGTGTTGAATTCTGCCTGCTCCTCCTCGCTCATCTTCCTTATTAATTACCTACAAGACTAAATTAAACTATAAAATACTTTTCCTGGAGATCCGGTAAATCTGCCCGTGTCTCAGCAAGAATATTCTTTATTGGTCTGAGGTCTCAGAGTTGCACTAGGCGAACCTTGATCTCCAGTGCTAGTAATAAAACTAAACTACTAATACTGAAAAATAAAACTAAACTATTCTTATTTACGATAAGTATCTAAAATAAAAGTGAAAAGAAAAGGAAGGGGCGGAATTCTGACGTCCTGAAGATGTGGTCTTTGAAGTCCGTCCTGTTCTTTTGCATTTACCTTAGAAATCCATGGTAAGTCGCCATGGCGCGCCACGTTTAGTATACGGGTCTGCTAGCTAGACCCGCGGTCCTGGTTTAAAAGAGTGATAATGGGGGAGAGGCTTCCCTCATTCTTTGATATGCGAAGTCTAGACCTGACTCGATGCTATCCACCACTTGTAAAGTACCATCCACTTTCCTGCCCATGTTGAAGGTTGCTTCCTAGTTGCCGAATTTGATCGTTAACGTGTCGCTGCTCATGTCTACTAGTGTTTATGTTGTTTTCAGGAACGGTCATCTGAGGATAAGGGGTACCTCATTGTCTTCTTCCATATCCAAGACAACGAAGTCGGCAGGGTAAACGAACTCTCCTATCTGAACCAGGAGGTTCTCAGCAATTCCTAAAGGATACTTCACTGACTGGTCAGCCAATTGAATGCTCATCTTGGTAGGTGTGGGATTACCGAGATTCAATTTGTTGAATAGGGAGGATGGCATAAGGTTTATGCTAGCCCCCAAATCAGCAAGTGCATTTGAAACCGGAATGTCCCCAACTACACATGGTAGTGTGAAACTACCAGGATCCAGTTGCTTTCGAGGAATCGTGCTAGACAAGTATGGCAGAGCATTCTTATCCTAGGCTGATGGAATTGAGTTCAACGATCTTACGCTTGTTGGTCAAGAAGTCTTTCATGAATTTTGTGTTCTTCGGCATCTGAGAAAGAACTTCCACAAAAGGCAAGTTAATATGCAACTGTTTCAGAAGGTTCACGAACTTACCGACCACACAAGTATGTAGAGCATTCTTCCCCTAGGCAAGTTTGTGTTGGATATTATGTGTCCAGACCCGACAAATCTTGAACCTGACCCGGTTACGACCCGTAAGAGTTACACCGGGTGCAACGAACTCTAAACCCGCTTATTTGTTAACCGGTAAAAGAAACGGGAACGTTTGATTATATATATATATATATATTATTTATACATGTTATAAATAATTAATAATCAATAATATTATTATTAACCGGCTTAATAATAAAGGGTGAACGATATTTAAATAAAAGTGGTTTTATTTAAATTCATGGTCGAGTTATTCGTTAGTGGAATTTTTACTAACGTTTGCTCGTGGGCTCGCGTACTGAAATAGGCTTTATGTTCGAGACGGGCCAGATTATCTAATGATAATTAGGTGATTAGGGATAAAACCCTAATCACCTCCTAATACTCTCGATGGCGCAAGAAAAAAAAGAAAAGGCATAAGAGACTTACGTCTCTTTTTAGTTCCACCGAAATTCCCACCCCGTTTTCATCCCGTCGCCGATCTCGATCATCGGCGTGCTCCGGTGGCCATCTTCGAGCAACCGTATTATTAGCATGTATATTATGTCTCGTATTAGTTTGTATATCGGTAATAGTATAGGGGTGTCGATGTAATATCTGTAATTATATATACGTTTGAAATACAATGGAGATGTGACTTTTGAACCCTAACATGGTATCATGAGATCCTAATTGATTGCCATATTTTTCTCCCAAATATCGACATTCCCCTTCTCCAAGTAAACAGCCGGCCGAACCCTACCTAGGCGGCGCCTCCCTCTCCCCATCGCCGGAAAACTGCTCCGGTTTTTCTCAACCATCTGCTACCTTTCCTTGTCTTCTATCCGTACCGCCCCCCCCCCCCTCTTTCATCATGGGTGATAAGCCTAAAGACACCACACCCGCTCCCACAGATTATAAAAACATTTATCCTGCTCTCACCGTCACCAATATCAAACAACTGATTCCCATCACACTCGATCTTGCAAACGATGAATACAACTCTTGGACCGAGTTATTTACGATTCATTGTACAGCCTATGATGTGCTTGATCATATCTGATGTGTGCTAAACACATCTATATTTCTTATGTATCTTATATATAAATTAAGTCGAGTTTGAGTCATTTTTATTTAGTTTTTATCTATTTTAGTTATTTGAGTCTTAATTGTGTATTGAGTCATTTTTGTATATTTTGGTGTGAGTTTAATTAATTATTTGAGTCTTGCATTTAATTATGTCAATGTGCTTAAAATTGGTCAAATATATTTGGTTCTAGGTTGACATAAAAGTTTGAGGGATTGGTATGACATTACATCTAAGTCGAGGGCTGAAAGGAGTAATTTAATAAGTTCGAAGGACTGACGTAGAATTACACCTAAGTTGTGGGCTGATCATGGAAAAAAATGTGACTACATATTGTGGGCCATCGTAATATACAAATATGGGCTGCTCAGTTTGATTAAATCGAAGGAATTAAGTTGGGCTGCAGTGGATAACGATTGACGGCAGAAGGGGATTAAGGAGAAAAAGTTATTCTGACACATTATATAATTTTGACGGCAATATTACTTGGAGGGAGTATTTTTATTATTGGAGTTCGCCAGGCAATCGGAAGACGGCAGAAGCAAAAGAAAACCTACGCACAATTCAGCCGACGCACAAGGAGACTGGAGGGACGAAAATCAAAACAGAAAGAGAGGAGATCAAGAGGAGAACACCGTGGTTTAATCATTCGACAAAGTTTAAATATCCGGGTTCTTTTCTTCTTGTATTTTTCTTGAGCAATTGTTAGACTAAAATTATGTTTGTGACTAAAGTGATGATTTTTATTATTGTTTCTAGTCCAAACATGGTGGTAGGCTAGACTTTTGTTACCACCTTGACTCATAATGATGAATTTTCATTGTTGATGATTTTTATTCGGTTTATGACTAATTGATTGATGTGCAATTCTATTAAATTCCATTCTTGCGATGATTGTATGCATATGTGTATTGTGAGCAGATATATAATTGTTAGTTGATGCACTTTTTACCTTCGAATGTCTTTCGGTCTAGGTAATTAGTCTAAAGTAGCTAGCTTTAGGGTTGGTTGCGATAGAGTAGTTTAGGAGACGTCTTGAACTATTGTGTTGGTTAATAATTATCTATTTAATTGCAATTTGCTGCTCTAATTAGACAAGCCGGAAGGTGATAGTTAGGTTGGGTAGTCGGGTTACTTAGTGGAATAGGGTCACATTTCCATCGAGAGAGGGATGCCCTAGGAAATTAGGTAACTTGCTAATCCTTTTCAGTCATAGTAATTAGTGGTAGCTCCTGCTAGCTTAAGGTGTCTTAGCTTGTTTCGAGGGTGGTTAGGTCTAGTTGAGGTTGGATGACCCACAAGGTGAACTCATGTTCAAGCGTTAGGATTATATGCTAGGAAGAATTTAAAAGGTGAACTAGCCCCCATCAGATTAGTCATAACCGATTGAAGTTGTTGATAGTGATTAGGATTCCGAGTTTAGGTGGTATCTTTCTCTGTTCTTGAAGTTTGTCCTAAAGTTCCTTGCTTTCCGTTTGTTAATTGCGTCAATTAGTTAAATTAGTTATTTCAGTTCCTAAAAACCAAAAATCACTCAATTTCCATTCCTTAGGTCCTAGGTTAAATCTTGTTTTCATAGTGTCCTTAGGTTCGATATCCGGTCTTCCTTAGCTTTACTATAATCCGACAGGTACACTTGCCCCTTTAGGGTTCGGTTTAGTTTTAGGATTTTCAGTAAAATTTAGGTGTGTCTAGGTCTAGGATTAGGTCTAGGTTTAGTTAGTATTTTTAGTGCATTTCCGAACACATCAATATCATACCATTGGAGGCCACCGGTTCGTCCAAGGAATGAACACCCGAAGAACGAGCCTTGTGGACCCGTCTTGATTCTGTTGTGATGCAATGGTTGTACGGTACCCTTCACAAAGATCTGATGAAAACCATTCTGAGGTCGTGTAAAACCGCGGCTGAGGCTTGGTCTCTTTTGAAGAAAATCTTCTTGGATAACAAAAACCAACGGGCAATTCACTTGCAAAACAAATTCGCTAATACCCGTTTGGATGACTTTTCTGATATTGCCTCTTACTGTCAGGCCCTCAAATCGCTGTCTGATCAACTCAGCGATGTGGGGGCTGCTGTTGATGATCATATGTTGGTCTCCAGGTCATTGCAGGTTTAAATGAAAAGTTTGATGGTGTCGCCATGCTGTTGCAACAAACCAGTCCACTTCCCAACTTTTTTGCAACACGCTCAAGACTCATTCTTGAAGAGACACGGAAGAAGAACCAGCCGCCACCACCGGCAGCCGCCTTTGCTACCTGAACTCTCGGACCAACCCCCAACGGCGGCGCACCATCGCAACATCAGAAGCAGTCGGACCAGCCCCTATTGACCTCGGTATAACTCTGCCCCTTGTCCGTTTTATGATAATTTTTCTCGTGGGGGCCGTAATACTAATAACCGAGGTGGTCGGGGTCGCGGGGGAACAACAACTATAACAACCGCGGGCGCCCACGAAACAACCGAGGTGGATACAACAATACTTAACCTTGGAATGCCTAGAGTTTCGGGCCATGGTCTTACACTCCTCCATGGCAAGCGCCACCTTGCCCGTACCCGACCATGCAGATGCAACAGAGGCCACCACCACAGTTTTGTCCGTCTAACTCTGCAGGTATACTTGGCCCCGCACCTCAGGCATATGCTATGGATGGGAACTATATGCCAACCTACATTCCCCAATCTATGAATCACACAATGACTATGAATCCGGATCAACAGCAGTGGATACTAGATACTGGGGCCACTCATCACATGGCTAACACGTTAGGTAACCTCTCTGATTATGTCAATAATGGTAATAAAAACTATATAGTTGCCGGTAACGGTCGCCACATACCTATAAATGGAACTGGTTACACTACACTTCCACCACCTTTCCCACCTTTAAAAATCAATAACATCCATGTCGCACCACACCTAATTAAAAACCTGCTTTCTGTTTGCCAATTAACCACCGATAATAAAATTTCTATTGAATTTGACCCTTTTGGCTTTCTTGTGAAGGATTACCAGACGCAGATTCCTATCCTCAAATGTGATAGCTCGGGGGATCTATACCCGCTCTCAACACCTTCAAGCCGTCTCACCAGTCCATCTACATTTGCAGCCCTATCCCAAGACCTTTGGCACTCCCGTTTAGGCCACCCTAGCTCCTCTATTTTGCGTGATTTAAATTCTAGAAAACTTATCGATGTTGGTTCTGTTTTGGATGTTGGTTTATGTGAACCTTGTGTGCTTAGCAAACATATTAAACTGCCTTTTTCTGATTCTGTCACGCATACATCTTTACCTTTTGATATTATTCACAGTGATCTTTGGACCTCACCCGTCACCAGTTTGGGTGGGCATCGTTACTACGTCCTATTTCTTAATAATTACACCAATTATCTATGGACGTTTCCCTTAACTCACAAATCACATGTTTTCTCGGTATTCTCAAATTTTCATAAAATGATTCAAACACAGTTCAATACCAACATTATGACCTTACAATGTGACAACGGTATTGAGTTTAATAACAATCAGTTTCACGATTTTTGTAACAAAACGGGCATGCACTTTCATTTCTCTTGTCCACATACCTCTCCACAAAATGGCAAATCTGAAAGGAAAATTCGATCCATCAATAACATCCTTCGGACCCTTCTCACCACCGCTCCTCTACCCACCACCTTCTGGCACCACTCTTTGCATATGACAACCTATTTACTTAACATTTTACCCACCAAAACTAAACAGCTCCTCTCTCCCACCTACCTTCTCTACGGCACACATCCCTCCTACTCCCACCTTTGTGTCTTCGGTTGTCTATGTTATCCACTCTTCCCTTCCACCACCATTCACAAGCTTCAATTCCGCTCTTCCGCATGAATTTTTCTTGGGTACCCCTTCAATCACAAGGGGTATAAATGCCTTGAACTTTCTACCAAAAAGACGATCATCTCCTGACACGTCGTCTTCGACGAGCGTGTCTTCCCCTACCAAAATAAAAATTCCGTCTCACAAACCCCTACTCCAGCCCATGAGAGTGGGCTTCATCCCTCGCTTTGGCCTTCTGCGGGTTTTCGAACCTCGTCTGGGCCGTCCTTCACACACACCGACACACCACATACCACCCAGCCCAATCCCATTTTAGCCCATCACCCCCTGCCACTCCTACTAGCCCAAATTTGCCTAATACCTCAGGTCCAAACTCGCTGAACACTTCAGGCCCAACTCCAAACTCGCCAAACCCATCATCCGGTTCCGCCTCTTCCCATTCCTCCCCATCAGATTCCACATCCACTTCCCCTCAATCCTCATCGTCACCTCCCCCACCTCCCCCGCCTCCAACCCGTTCAATGACCACCCTTGGAATAGTTGGCACAACTAAACCTAAGAAAATTTTTAACCTAAACCACTCCATCCTCACACCTAGGGGTGTTCAAAACCGGATATCCGAAAATTCGGATATCCGAATTTCGGATATCCGAAATTTCGGATAGTTGATTTTCACTATCCGAATCCGTATCCGAAATTTCGGATATCCGAATTTCGGATATCCGAAACTTCGGATACGGATTCGGATAGTGAATTGGATATCCGAATTTTTCAAAACAAAAAAAAAGTAAAAAAAAAAATACATTCAATCTCTAAAATTACTAGTGATAAACATCCAAATGCGCAAATAGTCTAATACAAGTACATTAAATAGTCAAATACCAACAAAAAAATAAAAAATTTCTTCATTTTGAAGCTCGAATCCGTGTGCAACAAGCTTGATAGCAAACTATAAATCGGCGATGTAAGGCAATGAGCCAGCGAGGGTCAAGATTTAAAGGACGACGGGATCCAAAGAGGCAAAGAGAGTGAACATCGAAGTTTAGAACTTTAGATTTAAAGTTTCTTAAGTTAAAGTATGGTAAACTAAATAATATATATAATTTAATATTTTAAAAAATATATATTTCGGATATTTTTCGGATATCCGAATATCCGAAAATGTTCAAAATCAATATCCGAATCCGAAATCTCGGATATCCGAAATTTCGGATATCCGAATTTTTGGATATTTTGACTTCGGATATTTCGGATATTTCAGATTCGGATTCGGATATTTTTGAACACCCCTACTCACACCCATTCCCAAAAACGTAAATGAAGCCTTAGCCTCACCTTTGTGACACCGTGCGATGACTGGTGAGTTTAATACCCTTATCGATAATAATACATGGGAACTGGTGCCTAGACAACCTAATATGAATCTAATTTGGTGCATGTGGATTTTTAAGCATAAATTGAAATCTGATGGTACACTTGAGCGCTACAAAGCGCGTTTGGTTTGTGATGGCAGGTCTCAGCAGGTGGGGGTCGATTATCACGAGACATTTAGTCCGGTTGTTAAACCGGCCACTATTCGAATTGTCTTAAGCATGGCGTTGACGAATGGGTGGGGTGTCAATCAGTTGGACGTTAAAAACGCCTTCCTACATGGTCACTTGGAAGAAACAGTTTACATGCCCCAGCCTGCGGGTTTTCGTGACCCTAATTATCCTTCTTTTGCATGTCGTTTACGCCGCTCTCTCTATGGTCTAAAACAGGCACCTAGGGCCTGGTACCAGCGGTTTACAGATTTCGTCTCCACATTGGGGTTCAGACACATTTCCTCTGATCACTCACTTTTCATCTACAGAAACGGCAGAGACGTCGCTTACTTGTTATTGTATGTCGACGACATTATTTTTACAGCTTCATCACCAGTTCTTCATCAGCGGATTATGTCTCGGTTATTCTCAGAATTTGCGATGAAAGATCTAGGGCCTTTGTCATATTTTCTGGGCATTTCGGTACGACGGGACTCTAATGGTATGTTCTTATCTTAACAGTCCTATGCGGCTGATATTTTGGTTCGTGCGAATATGTCTGATTGTAATCTGGTGCAGACACCCGTTGACACAAACAGTTGACTTTTCAATTTGTTTGAACTTATATGATGTCTTGCATGTATCATGATCCATATAAGGTTCTCAAAGTTGCCTAATTTGTGAAATTGGTGCTAGTCTTAGCAAATAGGTCCATGTTAGTCAAATTTGAGTGTGTTTATCTAAGATATATGCATGTGATTGTCATTACTCGTTTAAACTTGCAAATTGTGCTTGTTTATTGCCTGAATCATGGTTGATGTGATTTGTGTGATTATGCATTAGGGAATTCACTTGTTTAAGGGGAATCAATCTCCATTGATTCCATTCTGAACTGAATTGGGCCGGTTTGGGTTAAAATTTGACTTTTACTTAAAAGTCTTTAACTTTGTGGTTTTTACCAAGCTTGCTCATAGATTTCCAAATTCATTTCTCTAACAACACCAAATCAAGGTTTTTGTTCTAAACTTACACAATTTCATAGAAAGTTAAATCTTCAATTTCAAATTTGTCAACTACTTGTCTCTTTGGAATTAACTTATCAGGCAATTTGTTCTGTGCAATTAGACATCTGTGAAAGTAAGAATTTGTCTATGTGTTTTATCATTCAAGGAACATGCATTGTTAGATTTCTTTTATGTCTTTGATTTGAAAATGAAAAGCTCTATCATCATCCCGAATTTAGTGTGACACGACATTCATTTATCAACATCAAATTAGATGTAATCATGCTATTTCATATGTGCAAATGCCCCCTAGATGTCAAAATGAGGATGATGATTCTGATGAAGCACTTGGTTATGGTATTACACACAATTAGTTCTGCTACTTTAACAGAAACTGGAGGCATGCAGCAGTCTTTGTAGAAGCTTTCCAAATTCTAGAAAACTCCAACTGGGCTCACAGTATTATCTACAAGTCCATTGTTGAGGACTTCTGGAACAATGCTCAGGTGGTAACAGTCGATGAGAACACAAAATGGTTGACTTGCAGAACACAAAATGCTCAGGTGGTAACATTTTAAGGGTCCTGTGTTTTATTACGATTCTTAGCTGCCCCTTTTTATCATTTATATTTTTGTTATATTGTAATTCATTTCTTTGTAATGGTTCATCATATTTCTATGTATGTATTTCTTCAAGTTGTAAGAAGTATTGTAATTTATTGTTTTCCTTTCTTTTATTGTATACTTAACAATATGTTCTATTGGACAAGACTACGTTAACAACAATAAGGTTACTATTGACACGGTAACGTTATTACTGTTAATAAACATTTGTTGTTTTTAATGTTGATTAGTTGATACTGATTCTACTTAGTGTTGATGCCTAGCTTTGATATCAAACTATCAAGTTGCTACAGAGAGGCAATGCTACTATCAAGCCCCGTGGTTTCTATCGAGTAACAACAAAAGTTACTATTAAAACTTATTCCAAGTAACTTACTGAATATATAAAATAAGAACATTACTGAATTAAGAAACACTCTACATCTTCTAACTCATTCAGTGTTTATTCTTATTTCACTTTGATCTTAAGTAAAATAAGTTAACTAATTAAGATAGTGAAATGACACTTAAATCGAGTTACGGAGCATAGAAAACTATGTAGACCAACGCGTAATCATAGCTTTTCATCAGGAGTGTCTAGTGTATATATAGACGTGTTTTAAATTGTGTTCTCCAAGCCGTTTCTTAGATTTGTCACGTAATCATGGCTTTTCATACAATTGTGTTCTCGTTAGTTTTAGCCTTGGAGTATAGGCTTTTTAGGTAGTGTATAGGTACTTTCAAAGGTATAGTGCTACCTTTTGTTATGTTTGTGCTCTTTAACATGTTGCTACTTTAGTTTTTTAATCAGCTTATGCTAATAGTAGCAGTTACTAACATCTTTATTACAACTTCACTTAGTCACATTTTATGTTATATAAACTATTATAGTTTACATGTAAACTTTTTTAGTGGGTCGGGATCCTGTTGAGAGCACTCTCTTTACCATTATTTTACATGTACTTTTTTTAGTGGGTCAGGATTTCACTCAGAGCAGTCTATTTACCATTCTAGATTAGTGGAAATGTTTGTATCTATCTTACTCTCTCCTGCAGAAAATAATGTTATACGATAAGTTCTACTAATTAAGCATGTTTGTTTTTAAACTAAGTTTTTAGTTTTGATCGGTATAAAACTACATCAAGAATAATTTTTGGGATCTACAAAATGTGTGTATAGGCTGAAAAATGGATAAAAGGACACGTCACTTACTTGACTTTTAAACGCTTTGTGTTATGAATCGTGATTGGAGAATATAAATGACATCAAATCACCATAATGTGAAAGAATGAAAAGGCTCTAATATACGAGAGACACGTGATACACGTTAATATGCTTCCATTTACCACGTTTAAAGGAGGGATGAAATTCGTGATTACACATTTAAACCTTGGATGACTTGTATAATACGTTACTCTTAATGACTACAATGATAGGTGTTAATCGTGTCAGATTTACACATTTATATATCTTTCAACCGGGCCCGTATAATCTATAATTAAACTTCAATTTAATAGGCATCCTTGAACCCGACTTGTATATTTATCCGAGACAATAAAAAATTGATAGAATTGATGACATCTCATTTAATATTTATTTATACATATGATTAAAACCTTCTTGTAATTTAGTCACAAGTAGATGTTACGGCGGACACATTGTTATGCATGTTCATTTTATATAACTCGTGATGTTTCGTTACCTTTGTAGAAACTTAACATCAAAAGACATGGTAAATGTTTCTATGTGTTATAGTAGATTTGGTAGCAAGTTTTAATGGAATACACCGGACTGAAAATACGACGTCAAAAACAAAGTATGAGTTTGTTTTCTTGACCTTATATGAAATCATATCACATTAGTTGAATAGAACACTATACAAATTAGATACGTAAAGACAACAATATGAAACTAAGACTTTCAAAATACACTTTTAAAAGACCGATTTAATAGAAAGAATTAATCACTGTAAATTTAAAGAAACAATGATTTCCACTCAAATGGATATTTTTGTGATTGATGTTCTTTTAGTTATTTTTTTATTCTGCTCATTTAGGAACTCTTTCTTAATTGAATTATTCTTAATGTACTCTGGGTATTCATCTTCTCCAAGATCACCCCTTTAGAGTTTTTAATTATTTCTACACGTTGATATCTCATATCAACACTATTCCATTACTAACTCACTTATGGATCTGTTTTGCAATTCATTTTACATATCAGGGTTCTTTGATGATTAAATATATCTCATATCAACAATCTATCAATATAGTCTCTTGTCAACCAGTCTAAGCATCTGATGAATCATGAAAAACTCCTTTTATGATGTCATCTTCGCTGTTCAGATCCGTCGCTTAGCTCCCACTTCCTTAACACCATTTACTACAATCCTTACTTTAATAACTACTCGTTTATACTTCACCAAGTATACTAATTTGGTTGAAAATATCTAGAACTATTTATAGACATATGTCATGAAGACTCGTCTTATCTTTTGTCCAAGTGTATGATTTGGTTGTCTATTTAGTTCATATTTCATATGCAGCGCCTCTTAAAGATCCTCTATCTTTAATACTATGATTATCATCCAATGAGGTATCTATAACTTTTAAGCTACTGGATTAATATATAACAACTCTTGTTAGTTAGTGATGCATTTTAGGCCTTTAAGATTCATTCTAATCTTTTGGATCGGTGAGTATAACCCTAGATTTACTTTCTGCACATTTCCATCATTAGCTCAACTTCCAACTGAGTGCAAGCCTGACTTTCTTCTTTACTAAAACATACTTTTAGTTTTAAGAAGATTGATCTAATAATTTTGTTTAGGATTTCCAATTAAGGTAATCGCTTTGATCTAATCGAATTGTTCCTTACTTGACTAATCGTATTTTCTACTTAATTTACAAGAATCCACTATTCCTTACAGTTTTGAAGAAACATAATTAAGTTTTTATATTATTGTCTTTAACCTGCTACATCTTCATGCTTGTGTTTATGGATTTGATTTTGAATCAATTCCATTATTAGTTAGTCATGTGAACCATGTTTGTACACTTAGATTGATTCTATTAGAAAATAATTTCCATGGAATTCCTGACGTACTGACATCGGTTTACATTGATTAACTTTAACACATTGAATTTCATTCATGCTTATAATAAAGACAATTTATTTGCTATTGAGAGGATATCTGTCTCATAGATTTTCCTTTGTATGATGTAAATACCAATTGCAGAAATAATAAAATTCCAAGCATAAAGTAAATATCTATGGACAAAAGCATAAAACGATGTTTCAAAATAAATCATAATTGTTTAGAAATGATGAAATAAACTCTTTAATATCTTCAGATTCAGTCGACTTCTCAAGCCAATTCAGTCAGTTATCGTCCTCCTCATCGTCGCTGAATTCCACAACCTGCAAATCAAAATGGTGAACACACATTTTATTAGTGTCTCACACTTGGTGATTTCAAGATAGGAATATGCTAAAACGAATATTACCTCATAAAAAAATTGTGAGGAGTTTGATCTGATCAGTTTGGGAACCTTTCCCGAGCATATCAAATGGCCCGGCTTGCTGCAGATAAAGCAAGCATCATTGTCCAAGATTTTGACTCTCTTTGTGCCTCGATTAGGGTTTTCGGGTATTGGTTTACCAACTGGTTTTAGTTTATGTTCCTCAACAATGAGCATCTCTCTCAGAGCTGGTATCGACCCATCGAACCTAATTTTGATATATCCCTTCGTGAAACCATCATATTCGCTCGGAAGGGATGTTAGAATCATATTCAGGGCGATAACCGGGTGTACAGGAAACTCTAGTTTCTCAAGCCTGTCAAAATATCTCACCATATGATCAACGTGATCCGCGACACTATATTTAAACTTTATTGGCTTTGTTATTTCTTTAGTGATCTCAAGAGCCCAGATTTGCTTTGACTGATATTTAGCTCCCAACTATTAGATCATGTCTAAGCTGAGGCATGTCTGAAGTATATGTCGAATTCACTATATAACTCATCAGTGGTGCTCGAGAGAATTAGTTATGCTACCCTACTTGAGTCCTCGTGATGTTTCAGCCAGTCGGTTATAGTGTTATCTTATGGCATAACCTTAGGGAGCGGTTTATCCACAACATATAACCTATTTTCCTTTTCAAGAACATTTCTTAGGTTTTGGTACCATACCGAGGAATTATTGCCATTAAGTTCGTTCTCGTACATAATGTGTCAGTAAGGGTATTTGGTGTAATAGTTGTGAGACATCTACAAGATGGAAACAACATATAATTTAGTATTCCGTGTTACTAATCACCTAATGAAATATACAGACCCAATAGCACATATTTCAATTAGGATAGGGATCCTATTTCATAAATACAAGATGGCTGGCTTAGCACTATTCACCTAATTTTATTACGTAGGTGGGTAATTGTTATCGATTGCATCTCATGCAACTCTCAATTTTGGGGTTACATTACGTATTATGAATTTGCAATTCCAATTTATGTCTTTAATTAAAATATAATTTAGACAATGACCCCATTTCACGTATACAAAAGTGATTGGCTCAGCACTATTCACTTCTGCATCTGCTACGTAGGTGGGTAACGTTTTACCAATTGTGTCTCTACACAACTCTTAGATTTGTGTTACACGATACATCAATTTTGTACGTTTACCCCAACTATGCCTACTTGTCATGCTACAAGTGATATTATTCTTAAATAAGAAACGCGTTTCACCGCCCTATGTTACATTGGATTCACGGCTCAACCTTGTACCAAAACCGTATGCCCAATGCGGTAAGCACTAACAAAGGGGGTTCGGATAGACCGGTTCGAGTGTCTCATATTTAGGATTGCATAAAATATCGTTTTAAAATTGGGATTTCCTTCTATATTTAAAATATCTTGGACGACGTATTTGCATGATAAATAAGTCGTGCATTTTAGTAAAATCTTATTTTACAGGTTCGTGATAAATCCTGAAAATTCCTTTTCAACACACGATGCGATCGTAATATAGAAAAACTAACTAAACAAACTGAGTTGGTAATTTATCGTGAATCCCCTTTTAAAATTAATAAACTCTTTACTAATTTTATGGTTTATAATTTTTAATGTTTTAAAATTTAAACCAGTCTCATAATAACAACTTATTATACATGCCTTTTAATTAAAACTTCCTTTTAATTTAAAGTCTTTTAAGATTGTGAAAAATCATGTTTGAGTTAAATGCATTATTCTAAATAATTAATCAACCACAAATAGAGAATCGAGCCATTTATGATTATGTGTTTAGTTTCGTTCGAGCCAATGGACGTGACTAAACTAGGTCAATTAGGGACATGCAACCACAATTCTGGCACCGCTCCCACTTGATTTCTTTGATCATCACGAGATGTCCAAAAGAAGGTATCCATGCACCACTATCATGGATCCACTTCGAACTTGACAGTCCGCGGTGGCGAGGGTGTGCGGTAGTGGCGGGGCAGTTTCCGGCATCTGTGATGTCGGAGGTGGAGGACTAGCCCGCAGGGAGAGAGAGAGGAGGGCGGAGATTTGGGTTCCCGAGTTTCTAAACTTTTAGGATATTTGTGATTAGGGTTTAGGATTTAACCTGTATTTATAGGAATATAAGTTACATCCTGGTCCCTAAAAATACTGTCTTTTTCTCATATACATTATCCTGATATTAACTGTTAATCCAGTTAATATCCAGCAAAATTTCTGTGTACGAAACAAACCCAGTATTACTGATTATATATATTAATTTCCACCTTTTAGTTAACTGATTATCTAAAACGTTTTTCAGGATAATTATTATTAACGTATTTAATAATACTTCTTTTATCCATATTTAATTTGTCTCATAAATCAAATCTCCAGTTCTTGTAAATACAGGATAACGTCTTATCCTACTTATTCGTCAAAACTGCCTTTTGATGAAATAATATTGTCCGCTTAAATTTGTCAACTGATTTAACAGATCTATTTCTCGTTTACATCTTAAATGATCATCATTTTATTTTTTTCTATTAATTATTTCTCCAGATAACTAATCATAATCTTTATCTCGACATAAATGATTCGCCTAACGTTCGTTCTGTGCTGAATAATATCTAAACATACAATAAAAAAATATTATAAACTTGTTCATCGTCCAGAGTGTAACTCTTGGATTGTACCTTTATGGTTACGTTGAGTAATCGATAGTCGGACACATCAAAATCCAATAACCGGTTCATACACTTAGCCAAAAACCAACCACCCTTTTTGTTTCGATTTTGGACCATGACCCACAACCTATTTGGTTCCCATATTAAACTGAACCCAAGGTTCCTACTCTTAACCCTTTTCGAACACTTGATCACCTAACACCCAAACACTTAAACCAATTCACTCTAGCCTACCTCTCTCTCCTTGATCTCAACTCAAACCCAAACTTAGCACCCTGTAACCGATTATCCTTAGACAACCAAACCCTAATCTTTTCACCTGACGTCCATATATTACACATACTTATCTTATTCTTCTTCATTTTCCATCAAGAAACCCTAGAGCACCCCCCCCCCCTTCCCTCTCTCTCTAACCGCTACCCTCCCTCTCTCTAAAATTTGCTCCCCCCCCCCCCCTCTCTCTCTTTCTAGAATACCAGTAGAAATCATTCATTCTTTGATGATCCAAGCCCAAGAGTGATTAGGAGCTTAACCTTGGAATCATTCAATAACTTACTAGCTCTCATTCTCTTTTTCTTCAAGTTCTTTTTGAGGAATTTTCCATTTCTTTCATTATTTAATGATCTAATCCTTGTTTCATGTTCCTAATCACTTCTATGTCACAAGACTTAGAATCCTTGACGATCTTTGGTTAAAACCTTAAGTTTTCTTGAAAACAACTAACTTTGATGCAACTATCTTGTGATTTCACATGTGTTTTCGAAATCTATGCATGTATTTAATGTTTTCCTACCTGAAATGGCATCATATGTTGAGAACATGCTTAACTTAAAGAAAGGTGAGTATCATCTATATCTTGTTCAGTAGATTCATCATCACCTGATGGGAAATCAGCAAGATGAGTATCATCTATATCTTGTTCAGTAACAATGATAAAGGGTTTTGCTCCAGATTCTTTACCAACTTGGCTTAGACTCGGCTCTTTATTTGGTTGAGTGTTTTCAGCAGAGGGAGGCTGGTCTATGATCTGATCATCACCTTGGTTTCCATTTCCGCTACCACCCACATTGTGACAATCCAACTTTTCAGGTCATTTTTTGACATTAACTGAACGTAAAACGTATTAAATGTTGTGTGAACATTTATGTGCTTATCTGCGTTGACTTTAGCAACTAGGGTTTTGTGTAGTAATCACTAAACGAGCATGCACTTAAGTTTGACGTTTGATATTCTTGTTTTATGATTTTATGTAAATCATATGTTATGATTTTATGTAAACATTAAAGTATATAATTATAACCCTTAGCCATAATTTTATGAGACTTTAAGATATAGGTTACAACTTAAATAAATAATTGTGGAATTATATTCTACGATTTATTTTAGTAAAACGAGATTTATATTTCTTATTAACATTATACGATTTATGTATTTTGACGTCCCTCGTATAATTGTTGTTAAAACATTTTCCCGGTTAATTCCGTTAGAGCCGTTAGCACTGTTAACCTTGATATAACTAGGAGGGATCCTTTCTACCATTCTTGGAATCTCATTTCATTTGTAAAACTTATGGGGATCATTTTTGTAATCATCCTAAACCTCATGTCCATCTCTGTAAATCCTTGAGGGACTAATAGTGTCAATTACCCATTGTTGATATTGATTAACATTTACGTGAATTAAAAGAGGAGTCGATGATCGGTTTCGACCGATCATCATCATCACTCGTTGGTTACAACTTCTGGCCATCAAAACCTAGTAAATGATCAGCAAACTACACTTCACGACACTCTCCCTCCCTCTCGAAATCCTTCCCTGCTCTCTCCCTCTCGTTTCTCATTTTCCGGCGACTCGGAAACACCTAGAAACCACCACTATCCGCCACTGTTGCACCACCTATCGATCACCACTGTGATCGCGAGTTCTCCACGAGCGTCCAGGAGCAAACAGGTTGGAGTTTCGTTAGCGTGCTCGGTGTTCGCGTTGAAGTTTCGGGTTCGTTTCGGTGTATAAAACTCGACAATTTCTCATCTCCAACACGAGGTAAATATCCCTTCATGTTAATAGAATCCTTTTATTGAGTTTATTTGTGTTTTCGCAATTTTCCGGTGACCGGAATATAACTCCGGCCACCGGAGTTCATAGGTGAAGAAGAAGACACCCAGCGGGTTCGGTTTATAAGATCAGTTGTTCAGGTTTATTACTAGATGCCAAACTGGCATAACTGGTAAGGTCGTTGGGTTCTTCGCTGGAGGCGCGGGTTCGAGTCCCGGCCTCACCAATTTTTTTCCTATTTTCCTGGATTTGATTTTCTGAGCACAGTTTGTGTACAAAACCGTTTCTGACTGAAATGTTAACAGATTGGGCCGCTGGCCGGATGGCTAAGTCACCTCTATTCGTCCGGGAGGTCACGGGTTCGAACCCGGTGACCTGCATAATCTTTATTTTTGGTTATTTGTGTTGTTTTGAGCATGTGATCACTAGGTTTTGTACCAAATGTGTTCCATATCCTATCTTAAACACGTAAAAATTATAATTGAGACATTTAAACATCATAAATCATATTTTTAGTCGTAAAACATGTTTAACTTGTCAATTTAAATTAAAAATATACTTTTTAAATATCCATGTATATATTTATTGATATAAAACTTTGGGTTTATCTAAGAAGGAGAAATGTATATATATTCATTGTGTAAACTATTATATATATATATACAAGACGTTGGCTTGAAACAAAGTAATATTTTGTGTAAACATTAAAATGTTTTAAGAAACTATTAAAAAGCGTTGTTTTGACTAGAAACACGAAACATTCGGTTTTGGATTATGATTCACCATAAATTGTTGTTTCTTTTCAAAATAAATATTCAAATCATTGGATTTAACATATTTATGTATATATATATATTAATAACTTGTTGAAACTTTATTATTAACGTCACTTGAACATTTAGTTAAATATATATATTATATATGTATTTATTTTTGGTATCCTCAAACTTAGAAAACATATATTAAAGTTACATATTAGATTTTCTCGCGTTATTTCGATAATTTCTCGGATTTGGCACACGTGCCATCCTCGACTTATTCCGAACTTCACGATCCTTCGTTTTTATCGTTTACGTTAGACTTGATAGTTTATAGAACACACACTTATACTTGAATGCTCGTTAGGTGATTGATTGCTTGCACAAGACTCGTTCTTGCTACTTGAATTAACTGTTTTATCTGGAAACTTTGCTGAGCAACCTAAGGTGAGTTCCACGGGCCCATTTTACTATTTTAAATCCTGTTGGGGGAGATTAACATGCATGATTTACACAACTGATATAATTAGACTTTTATATATCACTTGAAGTACTTGTAGCACACTGATACAACAAAGTCCTTCTTATGGTACCGTTAGTATTAATGACGATAGCGGGAAATATATTGTAGTACTACTGGGTCTGACAAACCCCACCCGGGTCAGTCGCTCTGGCACGATTGGATATCGAACGAGTGTTATATTCGTCCTAAACACAACAAGGCAAACTATAAACAACTGTTAGCTTCGGTGACCATCAACGTGCGAAGTTTCATGTATATAGCCTAGCTAGCTATTTGATATATATTAGTGATTATGCTCTTACAACTTGACGTTATTGAACGGTCAATTTAAACTGAACTTGAAATGTTACTGAACTGTTAAACCTGTGAACTCACCAACCTTTGTGCTGACACTTTTTAGCATTTTATTCTCAGGTTGCAGATGTTCGAGTATCACGAGTACGCATGCATGAGACTTGGAAACCCTTTTATTGTCTTTGAACAAGCCACGTCACCTTGGGTGGCGGTGTTTTTACAATAAATACTTTCAGCATATTACGCTTCCACATTTGTAAAACTCTGTATTTATATTTTAATAAAATATATAACCTTTTATTAATTATTGGTCGTTTGGTGTAACTAATGGACAACGATCCTGGTTTGTCACGCTCCCTGTGGCGCGTTATCGCGCGTGGGATTTTTTAGGGGGTGTGACAGATTGGTATCAGAGCCATTGGTTGCAGCGAACTAAAATTCATCTTAGACTGTAATTGTTTTTCATTAGTCGCACTTAAACATTTCTCTCATGCATCGTGATACTCACTCCTACGCGCACCTAGTTTACGGTATGTCGTATACATCATCCAATCCTATTATACTCACGGCGAGGAGCCGATTAGTCGTGAGTAATTTTTCTTAACCTCTCTAAGTTGTGTACCTCTTGGTTAACATTTATGTACGACGAGACGTCGAATCAGATTGAAGGATCACGGTTATACTTTTGACGAGCTGATTGCTACTCGGGATTATTCTGGATTGAACAAGTGGGCGTAATGCCCATACTATGGATGTATGCTGCATAGGGAAGGTGGTGTAATACCTCTTCTTTTCCTTAAACCTCTATCTTAGCTTAGGAGGTGCTTATTATACATGCCTTTCATATATAGCTCAACTCTCATGTTCAGGGAACGAAATCATGACGTTCTAATGGTGCGATCATTCAACTTCAGTAGTGGAAACATTGTTTGAATTCAATTGGTTGCTCATGAGGTCATTTGTATCTGCCTCTGTTACCCTGAGCATTTTCCCATTTGCCTTGATCTTTTAAGATTCCCCTCTTCTCGTTTCTATCGGACTATGCGTCGAGATAACGCAACCTGCGAACAACTCTTATAACCTCAACGGTACCTAATGTGGGCCGACTAAAGTTTCCCTTTATGTACAAGATGGTGTTCAAGTCGGTATGCGCAGTAAACCCTATTCAGAATCCTTTTAAGCTAAAATTATGGCTGACTCACTTCGGGTGGGTCATTCCAATTAGGTGAACATGTTGTTCTCGAGACTTGTCTCTTTAACGAATTGTTGTCAGGATAACTATCGGTTAGTGACCCTACTCTTGATACCAACTCCGAGGATATCTCATAGGTACTCCACAATACCTGGTAGCTGAAGTAAGAGGAACTAGGGTGACCATATGGGGTAAATTACAGTTACGGGTGCACACGTAAATGTAATTTGCAATGTATGGAAATCTTAGGGAATCCGAAACGGCAAGCTGATGGTTGTAAAGGATGCAATCTCTTACCTTAAACCCCATGACATCCGAGTGTCGGGCATGTTCGCCTCAATCGGATGGTTGAAAGTCCTCCATTCTTGTAAACGCTATCACACCTGATCTGATCCCTTTTTATTATTGGATTCTAATCCATTTGTGAACCTTTTGGAGCATATTATGAAAAGTTGGTCCTGGTAGGACACAGTCACACTCGTGTATTTCAATGACCAGTTTTCCTTAACTACGAACACTCTCGACGAAACCCTTGACTGGTTGAACTCATCCTGAATCATAATTCTATTTTCATGATCTTACCGACCATATCAATCCCTAGAACTCTACGATCGTGAGATAACTTGGACATGCATTCACTGGACGGATACCTAGACAACGTTAGATGAACGAATTGGATAATTCTGGGAATCAGTCTGGAAACAAGTCTTCCAACCAGCAGAACCATCAAAACCAGAATCGCAAGTTTGATAACTCTAGGAATTTTTCCTCGAACAACCAGAAGCAGAACAATTAAGGCCGAGGCAGCCAAGGAGGATCATCGTACATGGGAAATTCCCCACGTTGTAACAAGTGTGGTTTCCATCACTATGGTGCGTGTGACTCTTATGTGTGTGCAAATTGTGGAAAGAAGGGTCATCAGTCCAAAACCTGCAGGGTTAAGAACAATGGGAAACAAGTTAAGGATGCTGAAGCCCCTAAATGTTGTTTTAATTGTGGGAAAGAAGGCCACATAAAGAGGAATTGTCCTCAGCTGAACGGTGGAAACAACAACAACAACTATAACAACAATAACAATAACACTGGGAATCGCAATGGCAATAATAACAACAACAATGGGAACAATGGAGGAAATGGTGCCAGAGGTAGAGCTTTTGTCATAGGCTTGGGGGATGCCAGAGCAGATCCAAATGTCTTTACTGGTAAGTTTTCGCTTAACGGATACTATGCTCTAGTCTTGTTTGACACTGGTGCTGATTGAAGCTTCATATCTACTAAATTTAGCAATATGATAAATGCCAACATGACTCCTTTAGATGCTAAATACGTAGTTGAACTTGCTAATGGTAAACTTGTTGAGTCTACCCGTATAGTTAAACACTGTAAGTTGGAATTGGCTGGCCATAAATTAGAAATAGATCTTTTGCCCATCTCCTTGGGAAGTTTTGATGTCATTGTGGGAATGGATTGGCTATCCAAGAATCGTGCTGAAATCGTTTGTCATGAGAAAATTGTTCGGATACCGTTGCCTAGTGGAGAATTGCTCTCAGTTCAAGGAGAAAAGTGTGGTACTGTTATGGGTGTGATATCTTATCTCAAGGCGCAGAAGTGTTTGCGTAAAGAATATTTTGCTGTTCTCGCGAACATTTCAGAGAAAACAAATGAGGAGAAGAGAATTGAAGATATCCCGATCGTGAAGGACTTTCCTGAAGTCTTTCCGGAAGATTTACCAGGTCTACCGCCTCATCGAGAAGTCGAATTTCATATTGATCTTGCTCCTGGAGCAGCACCTATTGCTCGTGCACCTTATCGTTTAGCACAAAATGAGTTACAAGATCTATATACTCAACTTAAAGAACTACTTGAAAAGGGATTTATTAGGCCCAGCTCATCTCCCTGGGGAGCTCCAGTGTTGTTTGAAAAAAAAAGAAAGATGGAACCTTTCGAATGTGCATCGATTACAGAGAACTCAACAAGGTGACTGTCAAGAATCGTTATCCCTTGCCCCGAATCGATGATTTGTTTGATCAACTACAGGGATCTAGCTACTATTCCAAAATCGATTTGAGATCAGGTTATCACCAATTGAGAGTCCGCGAGGAGGATGTCTCGAAAACAACATTTAGAACTCGTTATGGTCATTATGAGTTCATGGTTATGCCATTTGGGTTAACCAATGCACCAGCGATTTTCATGGACTTGATGAATCGCGTTTGCAAGCCATATCTCGATAAATTCGTCATCGTCTTCATTGATGATATTCTGATATATTCTAAGTCTAAGGAGGAGCACGAACAACATCTTCGTTTGATCTTAGAGTTACTCAAGAAGGAGCAACTGTATGCAAAATTTTCAAAGTGTGATTTCTGGATGCGTGAGGTGCAATTTCTTGGTCATGTTGTTAATGATTAGGGGATTCACGTTGATCCAATCAAAGTTGAGGCAATTAAGAATTGGCCTGCGCCTAAGACACCCACGGAAATTCGCCAATTTCTTGGTTTGGCAGGTTATTACAGACGATTTATTGAGGGATTTTCAAAGATAGCCCACCCTCTTACGGCGCTAACGCATAAAGGAACGGCGTATAACTGGAATGAAAAGCATGACGCCGCTTTTCAGCTACTAAAGCAGAAACTTTGTATCGCGCCAATATTATCCCTACCAGAGGGTAGTGATGATTTCGTGGTGTATTTGTGATGCATCGAAGCAAGGATTAGGTTGCGTGCTGATGCAAAGGGAGAAAGTCATAGCTTATGCCTCCCGTCAGTTAAAGATTCACGAGCAGAATTATACAACTCATGATTTGGAGTTGGGAGCAGTCATTTTCGCGTTGAAAATTTGGAGACATTATCTTTATGGTACAAAGTGTACTATCTGCACTGATCACAAAAGTCTCGAGCATATCTTTGCTCAAAAGGAGTTGAACATGAGACAACGTCGTTGGGTGGAACTTCTTAATGACTACGATTGCGCGATTAGATACCATCCAGGCAAAGCTAATGTGGTAGCTGATGCCTTAAGCCGAAAGGATAACCCCAAGCCTAGAAGAGTTCGTGCGTTGTAACTTACTATTCATACAGGATTACCTGATCAGATCCGGAATGCACAACTCGAAGCACTCAAAGATGAGAACATTGAATTAGAATCCTTGCATGGTATGGATAAGTTACTGGAAGTTAGATCCGATGGTATTCGGTATTGTGCGAACCGAATATGGATTCCTGTATATGGAAATTTGAGGGAATTGATTATGGATGAAGCCCACAAGTCTCGTTACTCTATTCATCCAGGCTCGGATAAGATGTACCAAGATTTGAAATTGATTTACTGGTGGCCTAAGATGAAAGCAGACATTGCCACTTACGTAAGCAAGTGCTTGACTTGTTCCAAGGTCAAAGCGGAAGTACCCAGAAACCGGCAGGACAATGCGATGTTATGTTTCCGTGTACCTTTTTCGTTCAAGTTAAGTATTCATTCCTTTGTAATTAGGACAATTTGATGATTTACCCATAGTGACTGTTACAGATGTACGAGGGCGAGTGGTTTCTTGGTCCTCTGCCGGTACTTGTGGCTTCCGAGGTACAAGAAGAGGGACGCCATTTGCTGCTCAAACTGCAGCGGCAAGTGCTATTCGTGCAGTAGTAGATCAAGGTATGCAACGAGCAGAAGTCATGATTAAAGGTCCCGGTCTCGGAAGAGACGCAGCATTAAGAGCTATTCGCAGAAGTGGTATACTATTAACTTTCGTACGAGATGTAACCCCTATGCCACATAATGGCTGTAGACCCCCGAAAAAAAGACGTGTGTAGAAATAAAAATTGAAGATATTTCAATAGCAAGAGAAACAAGAGAAATAAATGATTCAATGATCAGATCAAATAATATTATTATGGTTCGAGAGAAAATAACAGTATCTACTCGGACACTACAGTGGAAGTGTGTTGAATCAGCAGCAGACAGTAAGCGTCTTTTGTATGGGCGCTTTATTCTGTCTCCGCTTATGAAAGGTCAAGCAGACACAATAGGCATTGCGATGCGAAGAGCTTTGCTTGGAGAAATCGAAGGAACATGTATCACACGCGCAAAATCTGAGAAAATATCACACGAATATTCTACCATAATGGGTATTCAAGAATCAGTACATGAAATTTTAATGAATTTGAAAGAAATCGTATTGAAAAGTAATCTCTATGGAACATGTGAGGCGTCTATTTGTGTTAGGGGCCCTGGATATGTAACTGCTCAAGATATCATCTTACCGCCTTATGTAGAAATCGTCGATAATACACAGCATATAGCTAGCTTGACGGAACCCATTGAGTTGGTTATTGGATTACAAATAGAGAAGAATCGTGGATATCTTATAAAAGCGCCAAATACCTTTCAAGATGGAAGTTATCCTAT
>JBCNJP010005240.1:0-2500 GCA_039602395.1 Deinandra increscens subsp. villosa | reverse complement strand
CGGAGGAGAAATTACCAAACGTCTAGCATTCCCTCACGCTTGGCGCCAATGAGGCTTTTATTTGAGAGAAAAAAGAAGACTATGCCTTCGCCATATGAAATATGAATATTAAGTAATAATAGCATGGCACTTTGAATTCGATATAAATAAGAAATTTTGTTTTCAAAACATTAGATTATGTATCGAGAGAGTAATATGATAAAAAGGTATTTCCTATTTGATTATTGGAAGTCCAGTTCAGCGTCACAAACTTTTTTCACACCAGAGGTCTCTTAACAATCTTTATAGAGCAAAAAAAAATTCTTTTTTCCTTAGTTTATTTGATCAAATAAAAAAGCAACTTTGGGATTGCTGAATGACAGACAAATCGCAGACAAAAAAATATAATCAATATATAAAGCAACGGAGCCATCATAGTATTTTTGAATTCCTCCGAAAGGAAGGGTGGTAAGTTGATCATTTACCGATCGGGGTCTGATCGATCCTATTTTTTCTTTATTTGATGGAAGGTAAGGGTCAATTTTATTGTAGAGCCGTATGCAATGCATAATGCCCGTACGGTTGTTCCATTCTATCTTTTTTTATTGTTATTCTTTTATCTTTCGTATATCTTCCCCTCATAATGAAAAATAGAGAAACCTTTTCTTATCTTATATCATCAGGGTAATGATCCATCAACCTGCTGGTTCTTTTTCTGAAGTAGCAACGGGAGAATTCATCCTGGAAGTGGGAGAACTGCTGAAACTACGTGAAACCCTGACAAGGGTTTATGTACAAAGAACGGGCAAACCCTTATGGGTTGTATCCGAAGACATGGAAAGAGATGTTTTTATGTCAGCAACAGAGGCCCAGGCTTATGGAATTGTTGATCTTGTAGCGGTTGAATGACAATAGCTTGGATTTCACGTAAATTCTGAAATGAACCCTGCCGAGTTTAATATTCATATTCTATGACTTTTCTTTATTATTCTATTGAAAAAAAGTAATTCATAATCATCCGGTTAGGATCGATCTAAACCAGCCCATTATGTATATGATTCAACATGCCAACGATTAAACAACTTATTAGAAATACAAGACAGCCAATTAGAAATGTCACAAAATCCCCCGCGCTTCGGGGATGCCCTCAGCGTCGAGGAACATGTACTAGGGTGTATGTGCGACTCGTTCAGATCATGAACTAGAACAAAGGAAAGAGAACAATGTTCGAATATCAATGATCCAATAGGATATCACGGAAAAACGTCCTATCTAAAAATCGATGATATCCCTTTTATTGTGTATGAAATTTATGGTTTCTGTTGGTGTAAATCCACTCACCTCAATTCAAGATGAGAAGCAATTCTCCATTGGTAGCAAATGGTTATCCATTAAGCGGAGGAAATCTTAGTTAAACCCCTCTTGCAAGAACGGACTAACAGGGTCAGCTACCCAGCCAACCTTCATAATTAAATACCGTTACTATATAGGTAGAGCTCGTTGTGAAAGACCTATTACTGGATCATTCATGGGTAGAGCCGAAGAATGTGAACTATACAAGTTGGCAATAACATTGATTAAATAAAGTAAAGGCTCCGGTGTATAGAGAAGACCTCACCGTTTAAGAAGTAACCATAGAAACGATGGAATCCACTATTTCTTTATCATTACTTTTCTTTTTTAATACCTAATATAGTAAAACGAGGCTTTTGATACTGACAATTACAGTTAGCATATGTGATTACATAATGGTTTGTGGAATTGATTGGTGGATAAGTTAAAGGTTTAATTGTGATTTTGTAATTGATTTCCCAATTATGATTCCGTGGTAGTTTTTCCGGGACGGAAAAAGATAAGTGTGGGGATGTGATGTGTTAGTAATTTGTAGCGTGTTATCATTCGTAATTCCCTGTTTTTATGGTTTATATTTAGCTGGGAACACGGCACTTTGTGCAGTTTCATTTATTTCAGGGTTATACGTTAACGTGACAAGATCGGTGAGATTGAAGAGATAAAAGTTTAGAAGAATTCTGGTCTCAGGGTCAGATCGTGTCGCGAGGGTTGAGCATTGCTCCTCGCGACACGACGCGTGTTGAAGATTAAGCCCCCGACTATTTTGGCGAGATCGTGGCGCGAAGGTTTGTAGATGGGGTTGTCGCGACACGATGTGGGTGCAATGTCGGCCAAAAATTAGGGTTTGGCTATTTAAGCCAATGTGATGCCATTCATTCGAATCATCTGCTCTCTTGGACGACTTTGAACGACTGGTTACGAATTCCAGGAGATTTCCAGGCCTTCGGTGAAGATTTCCAAGCATTTGACAAGTTTTTCGATGACGTTTTCAATGATTTCCGTGTTTCTAATTTCTGTCATGTCTGGCTAATTTCATTGTAATCACTTTGAGTGAAGGTTAGTGATTTACTGGTTTCAAACTAGGGTTTTTGACATTAGATGAATTCTTGACTTGTGACAATCATTAATTCAGTGTTTGTTTGTTTGACTTGCTTGATTGATTGATGTG
>JBCNJP010005239.1:0-58338 GCA_039602395.1 Deinandra increscens subsp. villosa | reverse complement strand
CGGACCTAAACCCACTTTAGTCTACCCAAGTTAGCCCAATTACATTTACAAGCTAGCCCAAAAATACTAAACAAGCCCAAAACTATCTAATGCAAAAGCCTCAATTTTCAGGTCTCTACAAATTGGTTATGAACACATTTGTTGGAAGAATTTTCTTGCTTTTGAAGAGATGGATGTTAAGACACAGAAGCACTTAAGGTGACAGGAAATTATGTACATAAAAGCAATAATTGACAGCAAAAGTTAAACAAAGTTCATCATCCCAATAGTTGTGATGAGAAAGAAGAATCTTGCCTCATCAAATGCCTTTGTGAAAAGGTCAGCTAATTGAAGATCAGTATGAACTTTGTGTAACTTAATCAATTTATTTTCTGCACAATCTCTGATAAAATGGTACCTTATCTCAATGTGCTTTGTCTTTGAGTGCTTCACAGGATTGTTTGTGATGGAAATGGCACTGGTGTTGTCTGCATACATAGGAGTTTCTAGAAATGTGATTCCATAATCTAGCATTTGATTCTGAATCCAAAGCACTTGACCACAGCAGCTTGAAGCAACAATGTACTCAACTTCAGCAGTTGATGTAGAAACACAGGTTTGTTTCTTGCACCGCCGTGATACAAGCCTATTTCCTAGAAATTGACATCCTCCTGATGTTGATTTCTTATCCAAGTAGCAGCCACCATAGTCACTGTCAGTGTAGGCAACAAGAGAAATGTCATTGTTCTTTGCATACCACAACCCAAGTTTTAGTTGCCCTTTGAGGTATTTAAAGATTCTCTTCACTGCCTTCATGTGGGATTCTTTGGGAGCAGGCTGATATCTAGAGCATAAGCAAACACTGAACATAATATCAGGCCTACTTGCAGTTTAATACATTAGCGAACCAATCATTGCCCTGTAAGTGTGCTGATCAACAGGTTCACTTTCTGATTCTGAATTCAGATAGTGAGACGTTGAAATTGGAGTTTTTGTAGAAGAGGAATATAGCGTATCAAACCTCTTGAGCATATCTTGAATATATTTGGATTGGTTCAAGAAGATGCCCTCTACAGTTTGTTTAACTTGGAGACCCGGAAAGAAATTAAGTTCACCCATTGAACTCATTTCAAATTGATCTTGCATCAGGGTCTCAAACTCCTTGCACAACTTAGGATTGGTTGACCCAAAGATGATATCATCCACATATATCTGAACAAGCAACTTGTCTTTTCCAACTTTCCTGATGAAGAGAGTTTTATCAATGGCTCCTCTTCTGTATCCATGGCCAAGCAGGTAGTTTGAGAGTGTCTCATACCATGTTCTTGGTGCTTTCTTGAGGCCATATAGAGCTTTGATCAGTTTACACACCTTGTTAGGATGGTGTGGGTCTTCAAACCCTGGTGGTTGACAAAAATAAACTTCTTCCTTCAGTTTTCCATAAAGAAAAGCACTCTTGACATCCATTTGATAAACTGTGAAGTTCTTGTATGCTGCATAGGCAAGAAATATTCTGATTGCCTCTAATCTTGCAACAGGAGCAAAAACTTCATCATAGTCTATCCCTTCTTCTTGAGCATATCCTTGAACAACATGCCTATCTTTGTTCTTGACAACAATTCCTCTTTCATCCTTCTTGTTTCTAAACACCCATTTTGTTCCAATTGGTTGAGCATACTCAGGAAGGTCAACCAGTTCCCAAACCTGTTGTCTGTTGATTTGGAACAATTCCTCTTGCATAGCTTCAATCCAGTGGTTGTCTTTTAGTGCTTGCTCAACTTGCTTTGGTTCTTCCTGAGACAGGAAGCAAGCAAATAAGCAAATATTTGCATCAGCAGCAGACTTGCTTCTTGTAAGAACAGGAGCATTCACCTCACCAATCACATTCTCAATTGGATGAGTTTTGGTGACATTTGTGTTCTGAAAACTTGGAAATTCATGACTTTGAACTTGCCTAGTTGGTGGAATAATTGGGGGCAGTTGGACACTAAGCTCAATTCCTGGCATTCTTTGTGAAGGGGGTAGATTTGATGTAGTTGCAGCAGAAACATGTTGATCACTCAAGTTGTTAGTAGAGTTGATGTTCTCTTCAAGAGATGAGTGAGTGAAGTTTGACTCATGAGAATCATCATGATCACCATATAGATTGTCATTAGGAGAGTGTTGCACACTCTCATCATCACTGGTATCTGAGACGTAACCATCCTTTTGTGATTGTGAATCACTTGACTCAGTGTCAACCAAGTTCACTGAAGTGGGATCAGTAACTTGTTGAATTTCAGCAGTTGGCATGGTAGATAGTTTATAAGGTTGTGTGCTGACAGAGGAGTAGATATGACCAAAATTGCAGCCATCCTTCTTTGTATTTGAGTTCTCCCCCTGAGACTGCACATACTCATTAAAAGACTTATCAACTGTAAAGTTGAAAGCATTGGTTAGTGAATCAATATCAAATAACCATGAGGGTTCAGAACTAAACCTATCTGTTGATTTTTCATTGAAAAACACATTAATTGATTCTTCAATTATTTTAGTTCTGAGGTTGTATACTCTGTATGCCTTAGCAACACCTGAGTATCCAACCATGAAGCCATCATCTGCCTTTTCAGCAAACTTAGCTAAATTCTCACTGGTTATTAATATTGTAACAGGACAACCAAAAACTTTGAGAAAAGTGAATACTTGGTTTCTTTTTCTCCAAAGTTCATATGGTGTCTTGTTTTTACATTTGACCACAAGCACCCTGTTCTGAACATAGCAGGCAGTGCTCACTGCTTCTGCCCAGAAAGTTACAGGGAGCTTAGACTCAGCCAACATTGATCTAGCAGCCTAAATCAGTGTTCTATTTCTCCTCTAAGCAACCCCATTTTGCTGTGGAGTCCTAGCAACACTGAACTGCATCAATCCATCCACGTTTCTTACAATATACCTACACACTACGCACAGTAGCTTGAACATGGGAGAGGACGTGGCTATATCGTGCATATATACGCATTTGGTACCCTCAGATAATCCGGAATCCTCGATCATTTATGGTGGTGAGTTCGTTTCTCTTCAATTAGCACGCCCGTGCTTCAATTTCGATTCAGTGTTCTTCTTTTCTTCTGTGAATTTGTTGTGGATTTGTTGTGAATGTCCTGTTCTTATTGGCTTTTGTGTGTCTGAATCATTGCACGCCAACTGTTTGTATAAATGCTTCTTTGTTTTAGCCTTCTTCTTTGTTTTGTTTGTTGCTGATTTATTTGTTTTTATACAGGTTGTTTGATTGATGTTTGTTCCATGGTACCTGTGATTTAAGGTCAGTTTTTTTGCATCTTTTGAATTGATGCCTTCATCCTCTTTGGTTTCCTTCTTTAAGTGATATTTATTTGATAATAAAAATACCAGGACTAGAAGCTAACTGTTTGAATAGGCTTATGAAAAGCTAACTCTTTGAATACCAACAATAACATGTCTATTCTTACTTCTCCACTTTCAAAATGACCCATATATCAATTTCTTTATTTTGGAACTAAAACCAGTATGTCCAGTAACATGATTAATATTATCAGGTTACTTACTTACATCTTTTGATGATGTCTTCATCCTCTTTGGGCTCCTTCTTTAAGTGATATTTGTTTGAGATAATAGTGATGCTGCTATATTGGTGACCGTAAAGTGATTACTTGCTTGAATTAATAATTTAATGTATTTTGGTATAAATTATGTTGCAGTTAAAAAAATTACTTCCATATGGCCCATAACTATCACATCAACAATCTAAAAGTTAATTGTGTTCATCTCATAGCTCATGTGTCTGAAAATTATGTTGAGATTCAGACGTGTATACTTCTTAATGCATACAAAAAATAACTAATAGAAGCTTGAATCTATAACCTTTTATTATATTTAAGTTTCTTTTTTATATGTGCACCAAGCAAAGTAGATGCTTTTGGTACCATGGGGAATCCGCAATTCCAAGTTTTGGTTAGTTTTGAACAACACACAACATAGAATTTTTACCAACTCGATACCGTAAGGATGGGTGAAAGACCTTGAAAGAAATATATGAAATTCTTAGTATGCACAGTGCAACTCAGTATATTAAGAATTTCTTATTATCTTTTTATTTCAATATATAAATAGATGTTGTTATTGGTTCTTCATGAGGTAAAGAGGTACGTAATTCTGATAATAGACTTGATGTTTCGAAGGCCAAATATGTATCCATTCATGTTAATTGAATGGTTAAAGCCTCTACCACCTAATAATTTTGGGGGCTTCATATTTGGCTATTTGTAGATTAAAAAGTCAACTGTGTGGGTGTTTAGTTAAAAAGTCATCTACTAGATGCATTTTTAACAATCTTCTATAAGATGACAAATTAGTAAATAATGTAAATTTGGTTTAACCAGTATAATAAAATGTTACACATTATGATGTGTTTTGGCTAAAATAGTGAATGCACTCATGAAATATTTAAATTAGGTTGAATCAGAAACACATGTAAAATGTCAAGGCCGAGGCATTGTGAAGGAACATATGAGATATACCATACAACTTATATACAAAGTATATGTAAAAAACAAAGTTTGAATGCAAGTTATTGGTGTTTATTAAGCCCTTTTAATCTTAAATGGTTGTATTATAGCTGTATAGGCCTATAGGGTGTTGGAGAGATTTCGTATATGTCTTAATTCTTGGGTTGTTTTATCTTTCAATACCTAGGAGTTGATTGATGCATATGAATGTGTATCGGATTTCTATTGCAGTTATATATGTCCCTGAAAGATAATCTTCTTTGGATTCTTGCTTATGACAAACCTGTTGTAATCACTGTTAGGGCTGATAATCCGGGATCCTGGCGGCAGCTCAAATGGTTTGGTATCCTTACGCAAGTTCAGGATCCTGGCAGGTTCGAGCATCTCGGAATTACAGTTATCAACTAACCCGTTTGTTTTTCCCATGTGTCTTATTAATTGCAGGGTCAAAGAAACGTGTAGACAAGCCTAAAGACTCGGAAAAATGATATAAAACGTGGACTAAGTGGTCCACAACGTTCATATTGGCTTAGTTGGGAGAATACCTAAAATATAGGACAGTTGGTTATATTATCTCAGGATGCTCGCCAGAAGCTCAAAGGATCCTGAACTACAGTTATCGATTTAACCGTTACAATTGTCCACGTGTCTTAATTGATTGCAGGTATTAAGGGACGTGTAAATGATGGCTAAAGACTCGGTCAAGGCTTTATGGGACGTGTTGTAACTGACTCCAACGTTCACAAAGACTTGAAGACTCAATCCCTAGTTTTTAGCCTAGTTAGTTAATGCATTTTTGACTATTTAAACGAGCTCTAGGAGACACACACAACACACGATACTCGCTATCAAAACTCTCTGTAACACTTAGAATACGAGCTCATTTCACTTGTACCAAATACTTTCATCATATAAAAGTTTTAGGAGGCAGGTACTTTGAACCGGCCCCCGAGGTTTTTTGCTAGGCTCCTTGAGGATACTCAAGGATTCCTGGATTTTCCCTCGTTACATCCTCGTGTCAAGCTCCAAACTTACATTTTCATCCTTATTTACATCAAACACGCTACCTCACATACAAAGTTTGATCAACTAATTGCTTAGGCAGTTTTTGACCAAAACAATCACATAATCACTAAATGGACGCATTTTGGAATAAGTTTGAACATAGCTTAAAAAATGAATGTAGAAATAGTGCTGGACTGTGCAAATGTGACTATTTAAGAAGAGTAGATGAAAGAATACACCATAATCCGGTAATTAGTTTGAAAAATATGTCAAATGAGGCGGGGAAGAAGCTGAAAGTTTTGACTCTTTTAGGCAGAAATTTAAGCGCAAGGGCATTCCCCTACTGATTCACCTGATGAAAATGAAATATGGACAGAAAAATGGGCAAATTTGGACAGAAAAAACCACTCTTGACTTTCAAAAGTCAACTTTTTGGGTGTTGGGTCAAAGGTTTACTATGCATTTCATTATTACTAGACATCTTGCTCTCATGTCATTAGGTTGACCTGCGTAATATGATTGATATCGTGGCATATTTTCATAGAGACATTCTTCAAAGTTAGCCATTCTATTTCTTTGAGTCACTGTGATTGTTTACAAAAGACAGATTATTATTTTTTAGCCGCTTTATATTGCTTTTGGATAGTATTTTGTAGCTAATGGTTGTATTTTTTGACTATCACATTCCAGATTTCCAGTATATTCATATTGCAGCCTACTCAATTTGTAGCATGTTCACTTTGCAAGTTTGAATCAGAATATTGACTTTTATAAAGTTCAATTTTATGCTACATTTCATTCATTTTGTTCATGCCTTTGCACACTAGGAAATAAGGGTTTATCTTTTCATGGTAATAGGTTGTTAAAAAGATTCATGTTTTTAAGGTGTGTTTTGGTGTGCATAGGGTGATCAGACTAAGTGATGTGTCAGTTGTACATTGTGCAGGGATAGTTGTACATTAAGTAAACACATATATCCTAAATTATAGATTTGATGAATGCAGGTTACTTTTGAGATCAAATTGCAAAACCAAATATACTGTAGGTGTTTAGACTTGATTTATATTTTCTTCCCTGTATAAATTTGGAAGTGATGTCATAAATGGGTTTGCAATTTTAAATCACATATCAAGTAAAAATATAGTGTCATTTTGATTGGTCATACATAAATTGTTCTTTATACGTGTCTTTTTTCTCATATTATTACAAGGAATGGTTCCTTGGCAATGAACAAATATTTAACTATTTGTACTTACAAACTTCAAACTTTTAGACGTTTCTTCTTCTGATTGCTCATAAATAAGTTGTTCTTTATGTGTGTCGTTTTATCACTCATATTATGACAATGAATTACTTTCCTGCTAATGTTGACACGTTTTCTTTCTTCGTTAAAAATGATGTATTCAACAAGCAAAGGCCCCGCCGCGAAGCGCGGGTAGCTCCACTTGTATAAAACATTTATGTAAGTGTAACTGATATGGATTGATAAATATATAGTGATTCAAATAATATTACATTTTTATTGATATATATACACTGATGCAAATAATATTACATTTTTTGTACATATCGGTACTTAATTAGGCATCTACCTGAAACATGATGGAACGATTTCTCCTCAGTTATCTACCATAAATTTCACTTAATGTTACTCCATTAAGGGATGCTAATGGTAAAGGAAGAATTGAGGTGGAACGGATTCCACTTTCTTGTATAAAGAAAGCTGGTTTTTTAGGAGAAGGAAGTGAGCCTTCACCACCCAACATTGCAACCAGAGTAGGCGTGTTAGGTCTATCTTCTACTCGTTGTTGCACACACAATAGGCCAATGTGTACTGATCGTGAAACTTCACATGCAGAATTTGACGGGTGCAAACATTCATCAATTAGATCTAGAGACTTGCCTTCTTTGTGAAGCCTCCATGCCTATATGAATCCAAATAAACACTAAAGACTCATGAGTTCATTGTACTCTATTTTAATGTATGATTATATTTAACAAATAGACTTACATGTCCAAGAAGGTTATTATCATGGTCTTCATGAACAAAATCTCTATTTTTCTTCCCGCTAACAATTTCTAGTACTAAAACCCCAAAGCTGAAAATATCCGACTTTACGGAGAAGTGACCATTCATGGCATACTCAGGAGATATGTAGCCCCTAAACCAATACACACAGCTAGACATGCATTAAATACAAGAATGAGTATAACAATATGAATAGAACTAAATGATACTTACAAAGTTCCCACTACTCTCTTTGTGTTTGTTTCACGCTCATCTTCTTTGAACATTCTAGCCAACCCAAAGTCTGATATCTTCGGACACATCTTATGATCAAGTAAAATGTTCCCTGCTTTTAAGTCCCTATGCACAACCTTAAGCCGAGAATCTTCATGAAGATAAAGAAGACCTCGAGCAATCCCCGAAATTATGTTGAAGCGTTGTGACCAATCAAGTAACGACTTCCTTGATCCATCTGCTCAATAAATACAATTTACTATATAATATATTGTTTTCCTTTGCATTTGTAATAAATTTGTATAATTTAGGATTATAAGATAGTCCAACCAAATAAAAAACCGTCTAGGCTTTTGTTAGGCATGTGTTCATAAATTAGCATTCTCTCATCGCCTTGAATGCAGTATCCTAATAACTTCACAAGATTCCGATGTTGAAGTTTAGCAATGCATATAACTTCATTCTTGAATTCATCAAGCCCTTGTTGAGAGGATTTTGATAGTCGCTTCACAGCAATCTCTAGTCCTTCTTCTAGCACACCCTGGTGGACCAAGATTGCCATTGCCATTATTAACAATAATACATGTGTGATGGATGTAAATCCAAAGTAGTTCAATATGTGCTTACTCATATACAAACATCTAATTCATATCATTTACCTTGTAAACAGGTCCAAACCCGCCTTCTCCTAATATGTTGTCAATTGAAAATTCATTGGTAGCCCTAGAAATTTTAGATAACCCAAACAATGGAACTACCAAACCTGCACTTCCCATCTGGCTGCTCCTCCTAGCATCGGAACTCATCTTCCATTTTCTTCTAATGCAGAGTGCCAATATGAAGCCCAACAAAGTCAACATAGCTGATATTGACAAAGCAACTACCAAAACTAATCGCTTCTTTCCGTGGAAGTTGGAGTTGAATTCTAAAAGATTTTACAGAGTTAAAGAAAAAGAATATACTATTAAGTTTAAAGTAATAAACAAAAAGAATTTCACAGCAATAAACTAGTATTGACCAGACATTAAGATGTAAAATATGGTTAACGAATTAAAACTGAATGTATTAATTGGTTAGTGTTTTTTGCTAACCTGGTAATTCTGAGGCCGCAAGTCTAACATATAGATCTTGCCCTTTTTGTGAGAACACTCGGACATCAATTAAATCCCCATACCATAACAAGCATCCAACTCTACCTGGTGTGACGTATGGATTTGCAAAAGCGGTGCACGAGCAATTATTCTTGCAAGCTACCTCACAATCTAGTAGGCTAATGTTGCTACTAAAGGATGCGTTCTCGGTGTCAGGTAATTTCATGCTTGAAAACTTTAGGAATCCCTCTCTAGGCCCACAATCCAAGGCTATGCTCCGTCTGCAAACACTTGTATCATTATCAGGGTTTGTTTCATCTGATTTTTTTAGTTCAAACCCTTTCAAGCACCCACAATTAGGAGATGTGACTATAGTACAACTCCCATATGAGCCACACACTCCATAGTTGTCACAATAATCTTCTGGTGAGGTGGCAATCAGCATCCATTCTGGGTTTGGAAATTTTATCTGCCAGATCTCAAGTTTACCACTAGGAGTTACTATCGCTCTTAATGTTGTGGTGTTACTTTTAGATATGTAGGTGATATAAATCCCATTCTGATTCTCAATAACGTAAGAAACAGCCGCCGGATTAGCATCAGGAGCATAGTTTGCTGGGCCGGAAAACGATATGCCATTATACGGCCCGGTCCTTGTTTTGATAATAGTGTTTCTCCTAATATACATTTGTGGAAATTTACCCTTAACCACTAAAGCTTTTAATGTATACTCCCCTTGGGCAGGATCATCTGCACTCCTCCATGATGTGTGATATGTTTCTCTTCCGCTTATGAAGTTTTTGCCCAACTTTATTCCAGGTAAGCATGTATCTCCAGGGTAATCAAAACTTTGCCACATAAAATTACCTTCATCATTAGTTGTATTTCCATTCTTAACTACCATATTGCCTGTATCCAAGAGTTGTGCTACAAGATTGATATCTATACCAGATGCTGAGGAGTTGGATGACCAAATGACTTTGCCGCTGCCATTAACAAGAGTCAAGTTCCCTTGGGTGTCGAGTTTGACCGCACCCGAGTTATCTAGAAGTGGAGTTTCGCGGTTTGCAACCCATACAACCGTTTGGGGTGACGTGTTCTTGAACCATATCCCCAGGTATCGACTTTTGGAGTTGCCTGGGCTAAAGAAACCTAGCTCAAACTTTGTGTTCCCTGAAACAATGGTCTCACCATCTGAGATGTTTTGATGCACTAATATTGTGTCTAATGATGTAGAAGTGGGTAGAATTAGAAAGAAGAAGGTGATACAAGTGAGTAACACCATGGCTTGATCATATATATGCATACACTGATTCTTTAAATTGTGTCTTCCTCACAACTTGATGGCACTTTTATGGATTAAAATCAATTCAAAGTTCATTTAGGGGAGATTTGTTTTCAATTGTTCTTGCTAGCGTGATTTCCTTAGTCACTGAAAAGCAAATTAACGATAGTTTATGTTAACGAAAGTCATCTCAACGCCAACTAGTGATTTAAATTATCATATTTATGAAGGTTAATACTAGATACAAAGTTGACGTTTGATTAAACAAAAAAAATGTCATTTTCCTTCTCGATCAACTTCAGAAAGTAAACGATGTTTTGACAATTTAACCAATTTAAATAGCATGCATGTTTCTTGTGGTTTGAAACTTCCGATGGGTCAAACACAAAAGCTTTTTCTCTATAAACAAAACCTGACAAAAGGACAAACTACATAGACAGAGACTTGTCGAGACGCTTTTGTTATAATCCGCCTAGAGTGAGTGTAGTTGGTCAACCTTGGTGGTAGACAGTCAACGTACATTGGGTATAAGCGGACTAAATCCGCATTATACCGTGACCTTCATTAAATTAAAAGTTAGTTCCACCATGCAAGACTCATAATGCTCTTCATTCTTGAACATTTATTAACATATATATATATATATATATATATATAGGGTTAGGTTCAAATGAGAACTTTTTCTTTTGAGAACTTTTGAGAACCAATTTGGGCCACTAATTTTCAAGGGGGAAGCATTCAAATTCATGAGGGGTTTTCCATATATATAAACTAGTGGCTAAGATTAGTTCTTTTTAGTTCTCAAACCCAATTAGTTCTCAAATGATCCTCTCCCTATATATATATATATATATATATATATATATATATATATATATATAGGTATATATATATATATATATATATATAGGGTTAGGTTCAAATGAGAACTTTTTATTTTGAGAACTTTTGAGAACTAAATCTCAACCACAAATTTCAGGGGGGACCACTACAATTCATGGGAGGGGGATACATGTAATAAACATGTGGCTCAAATTAGTTCTTTTTAGTTCTCAAACCAAATTGGTTCTCAAATGATCCTCTCCCTATATATATATATATATATATATATATATATATATATATATATATATATATATATATATATAGGGTGAGGTTCATTGTAGACACTTTCGCATGTGAAATGACTTCTTTTCACATGTGAAATTTTCTGAATAATGAGAAAAAAGAAAAAAACAAATTAATCACAACCATTAGATCAAGAGATCTAATGGTGAAAAAAGGTGTCTACATGTCTACACTTATGAGGGTGTCTACAATGAACTTTTCACTATATATATATATATTAATGTCCATATATTTTGCTATAAATATTAGTATTTACACATGTAAATATTTTTTTAGAAACTTGTCTTTCTTTGTTATGAGCCTTGTTCCTAGGTCTTTAGTATCTCCGTGCGAATTGAATAAATTGAAAACAAACAGGTGAGGCATGGACGGAACTAGAAACTTTTTTAAGGGGTATCACAAATTTTTAAGAGGGTTTGTCGGCAGCTAGCGTCCTCAAGATAGTGGGGTTCAACCAGTGGCAACCCCTAACGGTGTCAAACAGATAGAGCCCCTGGTTGAGGTTGAGCGTATGAATAAAGACGATGGAGTTTAAAAGAAATAATAAAACAATATTATAGATGTGAAAAGATAAAGATGATAATATGTCAAAATAACAACTATAAAAATTATAGAAGTGATAACCAACTAAAATTAAAATTTTAGCAACATAAAAATATTTAATAGAAAAATATAAACCAATATATAAATTATATTGTCTTCTTATGCATGAAACACGTAAAAAACAATATAAATTATTTTTAAAAAATAGGCAAAACCTAGGCCTCTAAAATTAATAAAAAAGGGTAGATATAATTTAACGTTTAGACTAATTGAGAATAAGATGTTAGCGTGGTGGGTTTTACCCCTAAGTAGTTACCTAAAGTCGCAAGTTCAAGTCTTTCTTTCATCAATTAAACGATTAATCATTGCGCCATACAAGAACTTTGTTTAAATTACTAACACGAATTTATTTAACCAGTAGAAACAATGCATAACATGATAGAGACAAAAAAAATATAAAAGAAATTCTACTTCGTGTACGAGATTAAGGGGGTGCACGGGCTACCCCTAGACCCTAGGAAGGTCCGCCCCTGAGGTGAGGTCATATATATTTCTGTAAATTAACAGGATGGAAACGTATGTACGTCGTGGGTCGATCTATATATATATATATATATATATATATATATATATATATATATATAGAGAGAGAGAGAGAGAGAGAGAGAAAGGGTAAAATGAAAACCACTCCGAGTTGGGAAAACTTTAAAAACTCTTAAAAAACGGGGTCAAAAAGTTTTTTTTTTCCTTTATTCTTTTTATGGTGATTCTTTAAGTTATAGGCTACCCCTAGGTGAAAAAAAAAATCAAAAAAACGCCTCGGGGATATTTTTAAAAAAATCTCAAAAAACGGCCTTGTTACATATGTAACAACAAAACTTGTTACATTTTTAAAAAAAAATCTCCGAGGCGGTTTTTTGATTTTTTTCCATCTATGGATAGCTTATAACCTAAAGAATCACCATAAAAAATTAAAGGAAAAAAAAAACTTTTTGGCCCCGTTTTTGAATAGTTTTCAAAGTTTTCCCAACTCGGAGTGGTTTTCACCATAACCATCCCCTATATATATATATATATATATATATATAGGGAAGGGTTCCGTGTAGACCCCTTAAATTTTGTAGACCCCGTAGACCCCTATAAAACTCAATAAAAATAAAACTCAGTGTTGTAAATTTGGTTTTTTTATTACGATAAGCTTTTAAGAACCAAATAAATAAATAAATAAATTAAAAAAAACAAAAAACATAAAAAATCGAACATTTTAAGACAATGAGTTTTAAAAATCGAACATTTTAAGACGGAACTCTTTTGGCCTTCCTGCGATGGTGAGAAAGTTCGGCCGGGCCTCTTCCCTGCTGACATTAGCAGACCCACCAAGGGGGTGAAGCTCCTTGGGGGGGGGCTGTTAGTCGGGATGGCCCGTTTATTCAGGGGCTGGCTGCGAGGAGGGCCCTTAATGCTGCTAATCTTATGCGCCTCCTCCCTGCCCTTGACGACCCACAATGCGAACTCCTCCTGCTTCGTTCGTGCATGGGGCTCGCCAAGCTTCTCTTTGGCCTTCGAACTTGCCCCCCCACTCATATGATGGCTGCTGCGGTTGGTTTCGATAAGGATTTGCGGACGGCCATCGAGGACATTGTCGTGTGCGGGGGTCCCTTCTTTGGGGACCTGCAATGGCGACTTGCCTCTTTGCCGACTCGGCATGGGGGTCTTGGGGTTTATTCTGCGGTAGAGGCGACGTCGTACGCCTTTGTGGCTTCGCGTGCCCAAACTTGGACTCTACAAGACCATATTCTTCGGGAGTGCGGGGGCTGCGGTATGAGCCCCGACTACGAGAATGCTCTGGCTGGTCTTCATGACACTTTACCGGGCTTTGATCTGAGCGGTTTCACCAATAAAGACACCGCCCCACCAAAAGCCCAACACATTTTGGCGAATGCCCTCTTTGGTAAAACCACGCTTGAGATGGAAGCAACTTTTGAGATGACAGTCAGGCAAAAAGCCGTTTGGGAATGCCTCCGACAACCACATGCGCAAGACTTCCTCCATGCTCTCCCTATTGACGGGCTGGGGCAGCACATGTCGCCTGTCGAATACCGGGCCATTCTCAAGTATCGCCTCATGGTTCCCCTGTTCCCCGTGGATGAGAAATGTCCCGTCTGCAACAAGGCATGTTTGGATTCGTTTGGGGAGCACGCCGTCCATTGCAAAGAGCTCCCGGGTTTTAAATATCGACATGATGTGGTTCGGGACGTTTTGTTTGACATCTTCAGGCGGGCTGGGATCTCGGCCAGGAAGGAAGCTCCTGTTAACTTCCTGTCTGACCCCCTGGATGGGCGTTCAACTCACCGGCCGGCCGACATACTCGTTTTTGGGTGGCAGAACGGGAAACACGCTTGTGTCGATTTAACAGGGGTTTCCCCTCTTGTGGGTCTGAGGGCCAGCTCCTTCTCTGCGGGTCAGGCGGCGTCCAGGGCAGCGGCTGGAAAGGTTAACAAACATGAGAAAGCGTGCATTGAAAACCAACATGTGTTTGTTCCTTTCGCCTTCGATACATTTGGGCATCTTGAGTCAGAGGCGGTGGCCATGTTGAACCGGATACAAAAAGTCATGCGCGGGAATAGTGCAACTTCTAGAATGAAGAATGTTGTTTTTATACGGTTGGGTTTTGCTATTCAAAAAGGGTTGGCGGCGCAGCTTGTTGCCCGCCTTCCCTGCGTATTGACTTAGGTCATGTTTGTATATTGGACTCATATTTATATTTAAAAAAAAATAAAAAAAATAATGAGTATTAAACGCAACACTGAGTTTTATTGAGTTTATTGAGTTTTAAACTCATTGATTTTTAAAACTCATTGTCTTAAAATGTTCAATTTTTAATGTTTTTCGTTTTTCTTTTTTTTAATTGTCTTTTTTTGTTCTTAAAAGCTTATCGCAAAAAAAAAAAACTAAATTAACAAAACTGAGTTTTATTTTTAGTGAGTTTTAATGAGTTTTATTGAGTTTTATAAGGGGTCTACGGAGTCTACAAAAAATAAGGGGTCTACACGGATCTTTTACCTATATAATATATATATATATATATAGGGTGAGGTTCATTGTAGACACTTTCGCATGTGAAATAGCTATTTTTCACATATGAAAGTTTCTAATTAATGAGAAAAAAGAAAAAAAGAAAAAAAGAAAAAAGAAAATTAATCACAACCATTAGATCAAAAGATCTAATGGTGAAAAAGGGTGTCTACCTGTCTACACTTATGTGGGTGTCTACAATGAACTTTTCACTATATATATATATATATATATTATATATATATATATATATTATATATATATATATATATATATATATATATAGGGAAAGTATAGAGTGAAAACTCACTTGAGTTGTGAAATCTTTGAAAACCCATCTAAGGGTTGTTAGCCTATCCACCTCACTCTAATTTGTCTTTAGCAAAAGGGTAAGATTGTATTTTCATCTTTCTTCCATCAATTATGACTTTTGTGTTCTTAATGTCCCATCCCATCATATTTTCTTCCTAGATAACCTTTCTCCATATTTTTCTTTTCTTGACTTTTCATTTACCCTTACCTTTAATTCTTATTCTTCTTCTTCTTCATATCAAGAACACACATTAACTCTATTAATGCATTTCAAGAAACCTTAAAATTTTGAAAAATGCAACCTCCAACAGTTTTATATGTACTTACATATGTTTTATTCAGAAGCTTCGGATGGAAATCCTAATATTCAAGAGAATGTCAACAATGAGGGTTCTTCATCTAATAATGTTGTCCTGTTTGAACAAACTGAAGCATTTTCTTGTTTCATATCTTCCAACGGATCCAAGATTTATTACCCTCATGTTTCATATCTCCCAACGTATATGAAACGATGAACTTGTTTTCTTCCTAGGTTACGAGAATTTGTGTCAAAGATGAAGATGCTTATCAAGAACTCAAGTACAATTAGTTTTTATATATTTTTGTTAGATTTTATATATTTTTTTATGTTGTCATATTTTTTTTTGTTATTTTGTAAATGTTATTGTATGGTTACATATAAGTTAATAAACTATATCTGTTATTTGTTTAGTATATCTATCTAGATAATTTACATGTGTATAATGTTGTGAGCATAATGTTTAATAGCACTAATATTTTTTGTACATATGTTAAATCCCCATATATTATTAAATTTACATATGTAAATTACTTGTGCTACATACGTAAATTAGACGAAAATCTACGTATGTAAATTACTTGGATGTACATATGTAAATTACTTGAATTTACATATGTTACATGTTTGTGATGTTTATGTATATGAACCGATTAACTTTTTTTATTGAATTTACATATGTAAATTACTTGAATTACATTACTTGAATTTACATATGTAAATTAATTGAATTTACACATGTAAATTACTTAAATTTACATATGTAACATGTTGTGATGTTTACGTATATGAACTCATGAACTTGTTTTCTTCGTAGGTTACAAGATATTTTGTCAAAGATGAAGATGATTATCAGCAATTCAAGAACAGCTAGCTTTTACATATTTTTGTTAGGTTGTTATGTTTTTTTGTTATTTTTTAAATGTTATTGCAATGCTTACTTATAAGTTCATAAAATATATTTGTTATTTTTTTTGGTATATGTGTCTCCATTGTATGTGTGCATCTTATCAGTTCTTTCTTTATTGGTTAGTGCTAAGTCTAGTTCGTAACATGTTATATCTCATTATACATTTAAATTTACATATGTAAACTTGCCTTACATATGTAAATTTACGTTTGTATAATGTTACATCTCATTATATATTTAAATGTAGATATGTAACTTGCTCTACACATGTTATTTACTTGGATTTACATATGTAAGTTACTTGAATTTACATATGTAACATGTTATGATGTTTACGTATATAAACGGATTAACTTTTTTTTGAATTTACATTTGTAGATTACTTGAATTACATAAGTAAATTACTTGAATTTGCATATGTAAATTACTTGAATTTACATATGTAATATACTATGGTGTTTACGTATATGAACTGATAAACTTGTTTTCTTCGTAGGTTACGAAATTTTGTGTCAAATATGAAGATGATCATTAACAACTAAAGAACAATTAGTTTTTATATATTTTTGTCACTTTGTCATATATATTTGTTATGTTGTTATATTTTTATTATTTTTTAAATGTTGTTGCAATGGTTACTTTTATGTTAATAAAATAAATTTATTATTTTTTGGTATACCTATCTAGATAAATTACATTTGTATAATGTTGTGAGCATAATGTTTAATAGCACTAATACTTTTTTTTACATATGTTAAATCTCTATTTATTATTAAATTAACATATGTAAATGATTTTTGCTACATACGTAAACTTAACGAAAATCTACCTATGTAAATTACTTGGATTTACATAAGTAAATTACTTGAATTTACATATGTAACATGTTGTGATGTTTACGTATATGAACTGAATTTTTTTCAGTTTACATATGTAAATTACTTGAATTTACATATGTAACATGCTGTGATGTTTACGTATATGAACTGATGAACCTGTTTTCTTCGTAGGTTACGAGATTTTGTGTCAAAGATGAAAATGATTATCAAGAACTCAAAAACAATTAGCTTTTATATACTTTTTGTTAGTTTTTATATATTTTTGTTAGGTTGTTTGATAACGGGTGTCGTGACCGCTATACAAATAATCCTAACTAACCTATAGACAGGGTAAGTCGGGTATCAATCCAGGGGAGTTGGTGGTTATTAGCGACTCTAATTATCTAACCTAAGTTACTGTCACTAACTCAGATGAACTAAACTAAACCCTAAATTACTTTATCTAAATGCCTCTTAGCTGTTGAAATTGATTTATATTAATTCTAAGAAAACTAACTTTAACTCGATTGAGAAAACAGTAAATTAAAACGTGACAACCTCAGGATCCCGGTTAGCTAATTCTTAATCCAATTCAATTATCCAGTTCAACTCAATTCAATCAAACATTCAGATTACGTATGAGCTAAGTATAGTCCTAGAGCTATGCTATAAAAGGTAGTCCGGGAGCGGAGGGCACATATGCAATCAAAACGCAAGATAAATAATATGCAATTGAACATTCAGATGAATCACACACTGTCACTATGTTTAAAGATTCAAACCAAACAAAGAATAACTAAAAAGAAATCAGAAACATGCTAACCGTTCACCGTCGGTAATCACTCGGACTAGCCGGACATCACAAGCATCGTTGAATGATTAAGAACTAAGAAAACTATGAAAAACTATGAAAGAATTCGTCTCTAGGGAGTTCTGATCGGCTCTGGCCGAAGTTTTTTTAGAAAAAAACCTAAAAACTGCTTAAATACGTCAAATACCAAAAATCTCGAAAATCTGCCGACATCGACCCAGATCGTGTCGCGAGGGATTTGGAAGTTTTCCTCGCGACACTCCGGGGGTCCTAGGCTTCGCTGTTTTGGCCCAAAATCTGATCAGACGCGGCCCAATGCTCCAAATTCAGCCCAATCTCCTTTCTAAACCCAATTTGATATATTTAAAGCCCATTCCTTCAATCCTTGACCCATGTGAATTATTTCAAATCCCAACAACTCTATTCCGCGCTCCCGAACATTCACAACTTTGTCTTTATTTTGCTTGATTAATTCCTCCAAAGCTCGCGTCTTTTCACCTTTAGTCACTAATGCTTCTAAAACACCTCAAAATGCATAACCTATGACAATTAAACTCAAAACACATCAAGTACAAAATGTAGGATATATCATGTGAATTAATATATTGTAACCATTAAAATTATATGTGTAACACCCCAAAATTCACAGATACATGATATACATAGTAAATACGTGTTTATATTATAAATACGTGAGCTTAATTGATAAATGTGGTAAGACTATGCTTTAGATAAGTTGCATGTGTTAGAAATACGTGTTTGATGGTCAAAATGATGAAATATGCATAAACGGATGTGTTAAACGGTAAAGAAAGTAAAATATATATGTATATATGAATAACATGATGATATATGTGTGAATTGATAAATATATACATGTGAATACGTGTATTAATAGTTAATGAATAAGTAGAAGGGCTAAAAGTGTAATTTATATAAAGTTATCAACGTATATGGATATTATACGTATCTATAAGTATTATAAACATTTAAAAGCTTAGAATATAGTAAAATTATATCCCAACATGATCCTTAACATGAAATGATAAGTATTGGAAAGTTTGAGGGGCTAGAACGCAAAATAGCAAAAGATATATATAAATATATAAATATATATATACGTATGTATACGTATATCATCGAGCATGTCCCGAGCCTTAGAAACCTTTATAAATATGCCCCATAATGTTTTGGTACATAAAATGATAGAAAGGTAGAAGTTCAGGGGGTTAAAATGTAATTATAAAGTGCAGGGACCAAAACTGCCAAACTGGCAAAGTAGACTCGCGGCCCGCGAGGGCTGTTTCCCTCTTTGTCGCGGTCCGCGACTCTCATAGCTGTGCAGATTCGTGACAGCAACGTTTTTCTCGACTTGCAGCTCACGTTTTTGACAAATTGACCCTCCTAACGTGTCGATTTTGAGCCTTAGTCACCTTAGGACGTGTAGGAACCATATTTCGCATCTGCAATTATAAATAGGGGCCTTGAATCATCAGAAAAACTCGCCAATTCACTGATTTATCACCCAAAAACCCTAAAACCTCATCAGAACTTCGTCGGAGCAATTCGAGCAACCGGTGAGGAGTTAGAAGGCGAAATTCAGCAGTCAACCCTTATTAGGTATGATTAACAATAACCTATCTCAGTTTTTGCAAATTCAATTTCTAAGTATGCTTTCTAAAAATGATGTAAAATTAGGGTTCTTGAGCTTGTTTTGTCAAAATCGGGTAATCGGGTGGGAATTAGGGTCTGAATTTTTGTAGGTAATCCTAATTTAATGTGTTTTAAGAAAGCCCTAAGTTTATTTCACAATTGGAAAAGGTTTGGTGAAGGTTTTGTTAACGGGTCAAAATTAGGGTTTTCATAACGTTACTCTGCCCAAATTGAGCAAACGGTTTTGAATTAAGCTTTGCTATTTTAAAGTATATTATAAAATGTTATGATGGATGATACCCTAAGTTGGTTTGAAAAGAAAATGAGTTTTGATAAAGAAACGAGAAATACATGAAATTAGGGTTTTGAATTATGATTATTTAATATAAAATAATCTGGAGGGTATAACGAAGTCGAAGTCGAAGTTTTTCAATTGGCGCGTTGCTGCCGGCATAACGAAGTCGAAGCAGTTTTGAAAACGTACAAAGACAATAAGCAAAAAAATAGTGAAGCAACAACGGCATAACTTGCACCTAAAGCGTTTAACGTTTGAAATACAAAAACATTACACCCAAACAAAGATACGACTATAGAAGCATAAGTGGTAGCCCTATCACAAAAATGATATGGTTGTTGATGAACAAAATAAGACAACAATGTATTCCAACACACCTATTATCTAGCCTATTTGGATCACCATTTTGTACCAAACGGTTGTTAATATAAGCTTATACCTACTTCCTTCAATGACTTCCCGATAGGTGATAGGCAATGCCGTTAAGCGGCTATTCATGATTCTTGCTTCAACTTCGTCATTAGTTTTACTCTTTTATCAATGGTGCCCGCTTTCACATTGGTATGAGTGTTGCTTGATGTTGTGTAAGAAAGAACCAAAAAAACACAAACATAAGTTCTTTTGGCAATCTGTAACGAACCTTGGATATAATGCAATGCACATTAATAGTGAAACCCTTGTATTTTTCATTGTTTAACCATAAAAAAATGCAGAAACCATCGCAAATAAACCTAAGAATGAACATTACAACCTAATAAGTAATACAATATATTCATCAAATATTATCAGGCAAATAATACATGACCATTATACACATTAGAACATCTGATTCCTAATTTCAAAACCATATATATTCATAAGAACGTTACTGCGCATTTTAACATGCATATATGTAAGATACATCACCTGATTCCATGCTTTGTGATTACTTGCCAGATACAACCTCATTGACGCAGCGGGTTATCTTTACTTTTGAAATCCTTTTTTTAGAGACGTGAGTTCGACTCCCAGTTCTACAAACACTTTCTTGAGTTATTGTTAAATGTTACTATAATACAACTGAAGGCTAATATCAAGCCTAGATACCATACACTATAAAGGGAGATAAATTAGTTATCACAGTAAATAGAACTACTGACAATAGATTAATCAAATATGCAACCATGTTTGACTCCATTCCATTTATAAAAGTGAAGTTTGGCTAAATAGTTCTCCACTTGGCTAAATAGCTTTAACTACCGATCCATTAGCCTAAAAAATGTCCCATTAATGTCTTTAAAAAATGTCTTTTTCAAGTAGTGACCCATTAGATATTTATCAAGAGTTGCCTAATAGGTCAGTTTGTTGCTTTCTATCAACTGAGAGTTCCTTAATGGGTCGAATATAACTACTTGATCAAAAACAACTTTTAAGTATCCAATGGTAATCGAGTTTAAGTTATACTCATATAATTATATAAACGATTTTGTATCATAAGTTTACCGTGTTCTAGGAAGAGATGTCTTTTGGTGCTGATGCCTTCTCTTTCAATGATGGTAGGTTTCGGTTCTTCTTCACTCCCTACTGCTGTGAGTGAGCGTCATGACTGCTGGAAACACTCTGTTGGCTGTAAATTTGATGAAGTTAATTTTTTGCGCATGATTAAAGACCTCACATTTTACAGATTTATAACAAAGAAATACCAATAAATACAGAAATTAATTCATTTTCACAGCTGCAAAATCCAGGTTACATCTATTTGAAACAATGGCAACATAGTTGAAGTGGCATTATGTATATAGATAGTATGCTTGGTCAACAAAGAAGCGCTCGTCAAAAATTCAAATTGTTTCTTTACAACTATTATTGCATACCGCATAAGCATATATAGAGCCATCATTGTTAAAGTTGTTGCAAGGTATGGGTAGATTGCATCTTGACATTGCCTGTACAACATAAATCAAACAAAAATTTTCATATATATATATATATATATATGAACACTCTTGCATATCATCCGACAATTATAGCAAATTTAGAATGGTTTCTCATACCTTGATTTTTTTTCCGAGCTTTTAAATTTTATAAAAATAAAATTCTAGCAGTATCTTGCTTATAATGATTTAAAAAGCTTTTCGCATATATAATATACACTTTGGAAATTCCAATCCATTTTCCATATAAAAATAAAATTCTAGTAGTATCTTCCTTATTTATAAGTAAATGGGTTGAAATTTCCATCTCTGTTAGTCTTGTGCTTTGTCTCTTTAGACGCAACAGAATCAAACCTGAGACTTATCTTTTATCATGAATCTCAGCTCACTTCTTCTTCATTGCCAATTCTCTCTACAAATAACAAAAATATCAAATACCATAATATACTATCTACTTTAGATCTCTAATGAATTTCAATTGAAACATACACTTTAGAACATGATCACTGACAGCACTACCATTTGAATATCAAGGATCTATTATTTCATATCAATATCTTGAAACAACTAAACTAAATTAGGACTCAGCTGAAATAGCATTGTTTATAATCACACTAAAAACTCCAACACTACCATCAAATATTATCTACTTTAGATCTCTAATGAATATTCCTAAAGAAATCTCGTTTCATAAGTTAACGCTTGAAAAACTCATTGGCAATTTCCTTCAATGTTATACACAATTTCTAACAGTAGCATTGCAATACCAAACAAATTAAGCATACATTGAATCGGACCTACACAGGAATTTTTAGCCTTGGACCAATGCTACACAGGAATTTTTAGCCTTGGACCAATGCAGTAATCACCGTCTCCTGCAAAGAAAAACTAAGGGTCAATTTTAGGTTAGAAAGTAAGTCAATTATAGGGAAGAAAGTAAGCTTGAAACATAACCCATAACAAATTAAATAACAAAAGAAGATAATGCCCCCTAACGGAAAAAAAACACTCGAGACACTGTAATCCAAAGGATGACCCAACCAATACCTGTTCCGCTTGTGATAATCGAAAAGCGTGCGGGGAGTTACATTGCACACACACCACCGTCTATCTAAATGGGTCAAACGTATATCAACTTTGTGAGCTATTTCCATCACCAAGCATGCATAAGAAAAATTAGCCTTTGCTTGTTTCAGTTTACAGGCCTAACATCCCATAACATTGCACAATAGGTTAAAGTTATACACCATACATTAAAAAACCCAAAATATTAGTTGTAACCATTAATCTAATTCAACAGATTCATTATGTACAACATGAAATCCAAGAAACTAAAAACCCAAATTTAACTATATGATATTTGATAAGATGTAAGAAATTGAAGAGACGAACGTACAGGTCTAAAGCTATTGTGCATCACCGCCGATTGAAGACCACCACCATTTCCCCATCCACTTTCAACTGAAAGAAAGAGAGATTCACGATTCCAACCCTTCTGAACATCCACGAACCCTAGAAAACCAAAGAGGGGCGTTATCTGAGCAGAAATTGTCAGATAAAAAATGAAATCATTTGATGGCGACGAAAGTGAATAATGAAAACCTTACCGGTGAGAGAAAGACATTAACCGCACACGCCGCCACCACCACAGAAGAGCCGTCGCTACAAAGATTTTTTGAGCCACAGAGAGAGGGCTGAGAGAAAGAGAGAGAGCAAGCAGTGTCGATCTTGATTGTAGGGAGAGAGAGTTGGTGCTGACTGAAAGGGAGAAGAGATTGGGGTGTACATGAGGGTATGGGGTATGGTGATCTGCTCACCTGCCCGCTACAGTAGCCACGAAGACTTTCGGTAGTACAAAAGAAAGGAGACGATAAAAAAATAAAAAAAGAGAGGACCAACTTCACATATGCATATCAGGGGCATAAAGGGGTTGTACATGAGGCATTAGATGTTGTAAAGTATGCATTGAAGTTATACATTGTGCATCAATAGAGGTACAATGGGTTGATAAATGTTATATAGTATAATAAGTATATATGAGGGTAAAATGGACAAATGATAAAGTATATAAGATACCGAGTTAATCGGATATTTAGAAGTTCGCGCGGACCGGAAGGGTAGACACCTGTACACTGGGGTTTCTGGCATAGCGGGGGTGTCGCCATCCCATCTGGGCAATGGCATCCCAACACTGGGCGATCCCGGAGTGAGTGTCTACTTATAGGAATACGCGTCTTTATAATTATCAATAAAAGAAGATAATATACCTATAGGGGTATTTTGGTCATTTTGACCTTAATAGAAGTAAACCTTAATAATTAGATATTATTAAGATAATGTAAGAGATAAATAAACATAGGATATGTTTATAATGTTAAACCTTGCGTTAATGCCATACGATACGCGAATTAGGTTAACCGAAGGATTCTGTCGGAGGTTCTATCCGAGTTTAACGAGTAAAGAGATAAGGTGAGTTCTGCGAGCCCACTTTTAAATATTTTAAAAGCTTTAATGTTTTCGGGCTGATATACATACAATGTTCAACTGTTTACTTAAAAAGTATTTGAAATGCTTTTATCTGAAAGTTTGATTATCTTAATTGATGAATTGATGAACTGTTGAAATGATACGTGTTATGTTATGAAGATGCTAATGAATGGTTATACGTGCTAGTAATGTATATGAAATGATTATGATAGAATAATTCATATGAAATGATTGTTAGAGTTATGTGCTATATTTGCTTTGAAACTAGGTATCCAAATGATAAGGGTTGGTTAATAAACGCACAAGTGAGAATGTATGATTATATGAGAACAGGTGGTGCATTTGCTATATTATTATGTGGTGGATACGCCGCTGGTACATCCTGTATACAAGCATGGTAGTATAGTTACCCGGTATATTGAAAGTGTGGAGGATACGCCGCTGGTACATCCTGTATACATACACCTAGGTAAACTGGGGTATGTTCACTTGTTGCAGTATATGAGTACATTATCATGTTTATTAGCACACCTGAGTCATTTGAATATCTAACTAGGGGCGGGTAGTAGTACTGTGGTGGTTAAGGAGATGTTCGATAGAATGGAACGTCTAAAGAGGGTCAAGGTTACGTGAACGGTTGTCGTTGCTGAATGGTTGGGGGCTTCCAGATGAAGTTACCTGAGCAGTCTTCGAGACCGGGAAGGTATAGAAGAAGTAGGACGGTTGTCGTTGCTGAATGGTTGGGGGCTTCCAGATGAAGTCACCCGAGCAGTCTTCGAGACCGGGAAGGTATAGATGAAATGAAACGGTTGTCGGTACTGAGGTTAGGGGGCTTCCGATAAAGTCACCTAAGCAGTATTCGAGACCAGAAGGTATAGAGGTGTATGAAATTCAGGTCATAGGAGTTAAAGGTTATGGAGGTAGATGTTTTCTAGAGAAACGTGTATGGTTATGATGTTATGTTATGTATGACTTGTTATGTGTTATACTTGATAAATGTTGTAAAAAGGGATTTTACAGGTTCAAAGGTTTTAACCTCACGGACGAGGTAATGTTTTTAAAATGTAGAACTCACCAGCGTAAGCTGACCTTTTCCCAAAACCATATGTATGTCAGGTTTAGGTGAGACGTCTGGGAGCAAGGGCGGAGCCCTCGTGATAAGAGAATGATCGGGCAAGCTATAGAGGAAGCTGATGAGCGTGCTGGCTAGTTGTAGATAAATAAAGACGAGATATAGTTGATCGCTATATAGATAGATTGTAAATTATCTCAGTTACTTTACGTACTTGGCTTATATTATAAATAAAAGTTTTAAATTTTCCGCTGCTTATCTCTGTTGTGCCACGTGTTCATGAGTAAATCCGATGAGTGACCCCTCCTGGTGCCAAGTCTGGGAGTGGGCGTCACAAGTTGGTATCAGAGCCTTGGTTTAAGAGATTTAGGTACAAGCGCGGTATCTAAACTTAAACTAGAACTCCATGTAGAGTAAGTTGAGATAAGAATGTAGATGCCAGCCAGGATAGCTTGTGCCCGTAAGGACGAATATGCATAAGGAACATAATAGGTGGGACTTGCGGTATGCGTATATGGAAAATACACGATTGCAATTAGCTACTGCAATTTGGCATTTTCCATGTAAATAGACCATAAGTACTAACCGTTGTGTGGCCAAGTGCAAGGAGAAGAAGAACGTTCAGAAAGATAATTTAGGGATCGGTTTGAGTCACGGATGAAGATAGAGAGGCAAGATGTGGACATTAGGGAATTGTGTGCTAGAAGTAACTGGGTTTTGAACGCATCGTAAATATATAATTGTATCGGATCCTGCACTTATATACTTATCATGAATTCAAAATTTAGAGACTTTATGTCACACAAGTTCTGAAATGTCATCCATCTTAATTAGGATCTGAAGATGTCTACGAGTGGCGATCGTGCGAGTGCGGAACCCGAGAATAACGCCGGAGCTAATGCATTCACTAACGAGCAGAGAGCGGCTATGGCTGCAGAGATGACACGCTTAATGCAGGCGACACTACCTGATATATTAATTCAACTTCAAGGAGCTGCGAGAGTTGGTGCTAGTGGAGCCCGTGGAGCTGGTGGAGCTGCAGGAAGAGGTGCCGGAGCTACACAACCTAGAGTAGGATGTTCGTTTAAGTCGTTTAGTGGTTGTAGACCTCCTTTGTTCGACGGCAATCAAGATGCGTTAGCTACGTTCCAGTGGATTCATGAGATGGAAGCGGTCATAGAGATTAGTGAGTGTAGTGAGAACCAAGCCGTGAAGTATGCTGCCCACTCGTTTATCTCAGAAGCGTTACACTGGTGGGGGATGATCAAACAGACGGAAGAAGAAGGAGCTATTGCTGCGATGAAGTGGAACGATCTGAAGAAGTTAGTCTTAGAAGATTTCTGCCCTAAAGGTGAGCTGGAGCAACTGGAGAGGAGTTTTCTGACGTTAGAAGCTGGGAACATGACGCACCGGGAATACACTTCAAAGTTCAACGCGATGGCGAGGCTGCTACCTACCTTAGTCACTCCCGAAGCTGAAAGGGTGAAACGTTACGTTCAAGGATTTCCGAGTAGAGTTAGGGTGTTGATCAAAGCGACTGAACCAAAGACATTCAAGGCGACAGTGAATTTGAGTTCCAATCTCTACAGTGAAATGTTCGGCGCAAACGGCAGACCGGAAGGAGCAAAGAGGAAGGAGTCGGAGTCAGAAGCAATTTCAAAGAAGGACAACGGGAGTCACCACAAGAAGTTGAAGAATAATTCGAAAGACGACAAGCCGAGGTGCCACAAATGCAAGAAGAATCATTTTGGAGAGTGCAGGTCAGGAACATCTACGTGTTATACATGCGGTAAGGAAGGTCACTTCTCGGGCAATTGCCCGGAGCGTAAGAAGTGTTACGAGTGCGGAGAAGCGGGACACCTTAGGATGAACTGTCCTAAGTTAGTGTTGAACCCTAAACCACTTCGAGCCATCCCAGGGAATGTCACGGGTCCGAGAACGGCTCCTGCGAGGGCCTATGGTATGTTGGAGATGATAGAAGGAGATCCCCAGACCTCGTCAGGTAATTCGAGTAGTTAGAAATCATAGACAATTGTTATTCGTTTGCTTTAGTACGTTATATGTCCCATTGCTTGCTGCAATATGCTTAGAAATTAGAATATTAGAACTTATGTTCTAGAAAGTAGCCGAAAATGTGAAAGCATCATCAAGGATCCCGTAAACAAGCTACCGTAGACAGCTTAGGGTTACGTTTTCCTTAGGGTAGATGCTGAAACGCAAAAGTAAATATTACCGAATTATGAATGGTTATGATTTGTGGATGAGTTGGGAATGAAAGTTTATGATGTGAATGGAACAGGTTTCGAGGACGAAACCCTGTTTAAGGGGGATAGAGTTGTAACACCCCAAAATTCACAGATACATGATATACATAGTAAATACGTGTTTATATTATAAATACGTGAGCTTAATTGATAAATGTGGTAAGACTATGCTTTAGATAAGTTGCATGTGTTAGAAATACGTGTTTGATGGTCAAAATGATGAAATATGCATAAACGGATGTGTTAAACGGTAAAGAAAGTAAAATATATATGTATATATGAATAACATGATGATATATGTGTGAATTGATAAATATATACATGTGAATACGTGTATTAATAGTTAATGAATAAGTAGAAGGGCTAAAAGTGTAATTTATATAAAGTTATCAACGTATATGGATATTATACGTATCTATAAGTATTATAAACATTTAAAAGCTTAGAATATAGTAAAATTATATCCCAACATGATCCTTAACATGAAATGATAAGTATTGGAAAGTTTGAGGGGCTAGAACGCAAAATAGCAAAAGATATATATAAATATATAAATATATATATACGTATGTATACGTATATCATCGAGCATGTCCCGAGCCTTAGAAACCTTTATAAATATGCCCCATAATGTTTTGGTACATAAAATGATAGAAAGGTAGAAGTTCAGGGGGTTAAAATGTAATTATAAAGTGCAGGGACCAAAACTGCCAAACTGGCAAAGTAGACTCGCGGCCCGCGAGGGCTGTTTCCCTCTTTGTCGCGGTCCGCGACTCTCATAGCTGTGCAGATTCGTGACAGCAACGTTTTTCTCGACTTGCAGCTCACGTTTTTGACAAATCGACCCTCCTAACGTGTCGATTTTGAGCCTTAGTCACCTTAGGACGTGTAGGAACCATATTTCGCATCTGCAATTATAAATAGGGGCCTTGAATCATCAGAAAAACTCGCCAATTCACTGATTTATCACCCAAAAACCCTAAAACCTCATCAGAACTTCGTCGGAGCAATTCGAGCAACCGGTGAGGAGTTAGAAGGCGAAATTCAGCAGTCAACCCTTATTAGGTATGATTAACAATAACCTATCTCAGTTTTTGCAAATTCAATTTCTAAGTATGCTTTCTAAAAATGATGTAAAATTAGGGTTCTTGAGCTTGTTTTGTCAAAATCGGGTAATCGGGTGGGAATTAGGGTCTGAATTTTTGTAGGTAATCCTAATTTAATGTGTTTTAAGAAAGCCCTAAGTTTATTTCACAATTGGAAAAGGTTTGGTGAAGGTTTTGTTAACGGGTCAAAATTAGGGTTTTCATAACGTTACTCTGCCCAAATTGAGCAAACGGTTTTGAATTAAGCTTTGCTATTTTAAAGTATATTATAAAATGTTATGATGGATGATACCCTAAGTTGGTTTGAAAAGAAAATGAGTTTTGATAAAGAAACGAGAAATACATGAAATTAGGGTTTTGAATTATGATTATTTAATATAAAATAATCTGGAGGGTATGGGTACTTGAATTTTGGTATGGAACTATGTTTATATATATAATAAGTATATATGAGGGTAAAATGGACAAATGATAAAGTATATAAGATACCGAGTTAATCGGATATTTAGAAGTTCGCGCGGACCGGAAGGGTAGACACCTGTACACTGGGGTTTCTGGCATAGCGGGGGTGTCGCCATCCCATCTGGGCAATGGCATCCCAACACTGGGCGATCCCGGAGTGAGTGTCTACTTATAGGAATACGCGTCTTTATAATTATCAATAAAAGAAGATAATATACCTATAGGGGTATTTTGGTCATTTTGACCTTAATAGAAGTAAACCTTAATAATTAGATATTATTAAGATAATGTAAGAGATAAATAAACATAGGATATGTTTATAATGTTAAACCTTGCGTTAATGCCATACGATACGCGAATTAGGTTAACCGAAGGATTCTGTCGGAGGTTCTATCCGAGTTTAACGAGTAAAGAGATAAGGTGAGTTCTGCGAGCCCACTTTTAAATATTTTAAAAGCTTTAATGTTTTCGGGCTGATATACATACAATGTTCAACTGTTTACTTAAAAAGTATTTGAAATGCTTTTATCTGAAAGTTTGATTATCTTAATTGATGAATTGATGAACTGTTGAAATGATACGTGTTATGTTATGAAGATGCTAATGAATGGTTATACGTGCTAGTAATGTATATGAAATGATTATAATAGAATAATTCATATGAAATGATTGTTAGAGTTATGTGCTATATTTGCTTTGAAACTAGGTATCCAAATGATAAGGGTTGGTTAATAAACGCACAAGTGAGAATGTATGATTATATGAGAACAGGTGGTGCATTTGCTATATTATTATGTGGTGGATACGCCGCTGGTACATCCTGTATACAAGCATGGTAGTATAGTTACCCGGTATATTGAAAGTGTGGAGGATACGCCGCTGGTACATCCTGTATACATACACCTAGGTAAACTGGGGTATGTTCACTTGTTGCAGTATATGAGTACATTATCATGTTTATTAGCACACCTGAGTCATTTGAATATCTAACTAGGGGCGGGTAGTAGTACTGTGGTGGTTAAGGAGATGTTCGATAGAATGGAACGTCTAAAGAGGGTCAAGGTTACGTGAACGGTTGTCGTTGCTGAATGGTTGGGGGCTTCCAGATGAAGTTACCTGAGCAGTCTTCGAGACCGGGAAGGTATAGAAGAAGTAGGACGGTTGTCGTTGCTGAATGGTTGGGGGCTTCCAGATGAAGTCACCCGAGCAGTCTTCGAGACCGGGAAGGTATAGATGAAATGAAACGGTTGTCGGTACTGAGGTTAGGGGGCTTCCGATAAAGTCACCTAAGCAGTATTCGAGACCAGAAGGTATAGAGGTGTATGAAATTCAGGTCATAGGAGTTAAAGGTTATGGAGGTAGATGTTTTCTAGAGAAACGTGTATGGTTATGATGTTATGTTATGTATGACTTGTTATGTGTTATACTTGATAAATGTTGTAAAAAGGGATTTTACAGGTTCAAAGGTTTTAACCTCACGGACGAGGTAATGTTTTTAAAATGTAGAACTCACCAGCGTAAGCTGACCTTTTCCCAAAACCATATGTATGTCAGGTTTAGGTGAGACGTCTGGGAGCAAGGGCGGAGCCCTCGTGATAAGAGAATGATCGGGCAAGCTATAGAGGAAGCTGATGAGCGTGCTGGCTAGTTGTAGATAAATAAAGACGAGATATAGTTGATCGCTATATAGATAGATTGTAAATTATCTCAGTTACTTTACGTACTTGGCTTATATTATAAATAAAAGTTTTAAATTTTCCGCTGCTTATCTCTGTTGTGCCACGTGTTCATGAGTAAATCCGATGAGTGACCCCTCCTGGTGCCAAGTCTGGGAGTGGGCGTCACAATATGATTAATTATGAGAAACCATTACAAAATATACTCACATCACATCCCCACACTTATCTTTTTCCGTCTCGGAAAAACTGCCATGGAATCATAATTGGGAAATCAATCTCATAAACATATGACTTTTTAATTTGTCCACCTATTCAATTCCACAAACCATAATGTAATCACACAGACTAACTGCAATTGTCAGTATTTCGGTCCGACTAAACCCAACCACTGACCTTTTGTATCGCCCCCAAAGTGCTTATATAATTTACCGAATATAGTGTATCAGTCTGCCTATGTGTCCCACATTCAGAAAGTTCAAGTTCAATCTAGTTCCGAATCAAATTCAGTCAAAGCAAAGGGTATTTAAGATGATATATTTAAATTTTCCCCACCCGCCTTTAAACCAGATACTCATATGTCCAAAGAATAGTGGAATAGATGGATAGCGAAGTTTTGAGCATTTATTTCTCTAATTTGCAATATTTTTTTTTCTTTCTATTTTTTTTAATTTTTTTTTCTTTTTTTTATTATATTTTTTTTTATTACTTTTTTTTTTGATAATTGGTCAATTTTAACTATTATTACCAACGGACATCATCAGAGGCATTCTCTCACAAGGTCTTACCCCCGAGATCATACGTGAGTATTTTGCCCGCGAGATCCAGAACATCATCAGAGGCACGCACCACGGGATACTATCCTTAGTTTGTACATGAGTATTTTGTCCCTTCACTCTAAAATTATTAACCAAATTATTTACCTAATATGCTCAAAAGATGGAAAGATGGGGCGCCGTTATTTCTCGGATTTGCTTTCGCAAAAAGATCATAACGTGCCAGGTTATTCTAAGGACATATAAGTTTCTAATTTAAAGTGGTCTTTTTCCTCCTAATCATCAGTTTCAATCTCCCTCTCACCCCTAAAATGGGAACCCACTAGCAGACTGATTTAGTTACATATTTATACAACAATAAACACAATGGGCATTTTAAGCTATTCCTAGGTCAGTTGGGCCTACCAACACATCACAGATTAGTCATGTTTTCCATTCTTTCCTTTCCTACCACTTTTTCCTTTTCTTTCTCTATTTTTATTTTTGAAAACTGATTCCCAATTGTACTATCATTTTCCATGTTTTGCAAGTTATTCCAAAGACATTTTTTAATTTTTCAAATTTTTTTTGGATTTTTTATTTAACACACACAAAAATAAACACAAAATTTATTATTCCCCTCCCCACACTTGAGTGACACATTGTCCTCAATGTGTTAAAAAGAACAACAAAAATAAATAAAAAATAAAACAAAGAAATAAAAATAAACAAGAATAGGAAACGTACCGGATTCGAGCAATAAAAATAAAGCAAAAATATCTGGCTGCTGAAAGTGTCGCGTGCCGCGACGATTCACTCCACCTCCCTCGCGACACGCGAGGGACGGTATTCACAAGAATTTTTTTTTTTTTTAATTTTTTTTTATTGCCAGCATAAGTTCCAAAACATTTATATATTTAACGTACCTGGAACCTCCTCCTTGCTCAATTTCACTACCCAAAACTGATCCAATTCCTCTGGGTTGCCTCCCAGTCAGCGCTAAATTTATGGTCTTCAGCCAGACCCTCCTTCCTCCATCATGGTGGCTTCAGTCCACATTTTCCGACCACGTTACCAATAAATGCTCGATAGTTCACATGTCTAATCAACTTTTCCAATCCATAGTTTCCAATCACATTACCGAGGAACGCTCGGTAATTAACATGTCTCTTTGATTTTCTCATTAAGCTTAACATGCAAAACAAATTATTCTGAAAATTAAATTTTTTTTTATCAAGGATTGCAAACTTACCTGCCGAATTGCCCACGTATGCTCGATGATTGATATGATGCATCCAAACTTGCACTTGCACACGTGGCACACCTACATCATCACGGCGGAGTTTCTTGGGTGGCATGTGCCCAACATCAACTTCCTCCACCTTCCTCTTTCTTACTGGTTTTTCCTCAGTCACCTGCACAATAAATAAAGAATGAAAATTAGAAGTACCTGTCGGGATCTCAACCTCTTGCTCATCAACTACTTCTTCAACCAAAATCTTGCACTCCGCTTGTTCCACGCAACTCTCCAGCTCTAATGCTATTTCTTCAACAACCTCTACCTTATCATGCACCACTTCTTGCTCAGCCTCAATCACCTCATCAATCGCCTCCCAAACTTCTTCTTCACATTCTGATAAACATATGTCTTCATCTAGGTTTAAACAATCAGTTTCTTGTACGGGAAGACTTGTAACCTCTTTTTCCGCCATGGTGGATTCAATCTTTGATTCCTCAACTACTTGATGGATTGGTGTGGTATTAGCCTCCACAACCGCCTCCTCGATTTGGGACAATAACCACTTTTGTTTTGCTTGATATTTTTCAATAGATGACAAGAGCGAATAAGACTTATCTTTTCGCCGTTCATGTTGAAGAAGATCATACTTGAAGCTCAACAATTCTAACCGACATTCTCGTGATTGATGGGGTTGTGCTAATTCGTGTTCGACTTGGGATAAATGAGATCTTCTTCTAGCTTCCTCAACACCTTCAGATTTATAGATTTCAGAACCCGACCATGGTTGTTGCGTTGGATATTCAGAATAATTTGCTTGACTATACTCCTGATGGTCCCGGTATACCTGATATGAGTTATTACACTCGTCCCGATAGCCTGATTGGTAACCTCCTTGAGAATCCAATGGAGGTGCTCTAAAATGCGAGGAAACTGAATTTGGATGTTCAGTTCTCGTTCGTGAAAGTCTTTGAGCAGCTTCTCTTCTGCGTGCATACTCTGCCTCCCTTTGAACTTCGGCTGGTGTCATAACTCTTGGTACCCCGTGCTCAAACCGTATCTGATTCCCTCCTTGGTTGTAAGAGAACTGTGGTACAACCCGAGGAGGTTGATTGTAATTCTGCTGTGACTGATATTGGGGATCCTCATATGCCGATTGGGAGTAATTGTTCCCATATCCATCCTCATATCCTGCAAACGATTCAAAGTTAGAATTATAATTATTATTAGAATAAACATCATGATTTAAATAAATAGAATTCCTGGATTGGGAATATCCCTGATTGTACGATGATGGAGACTCTTGATATGGAGAATATACGCATGAGTCTTCGTACTCCTCTTCGTCTTCTGAATCCTCTACTATTCGAATTCCACTGGGCAATGTTGGACAAAACTTGATTCGATGATAATAACTCCCACAATTGTAGCACTTGTCCTCCTTCACCATGCTAATCTTCAATGCGCCTGCAAACAATCAAAAGCAACAAAACCAATTGCGTAGCACTGATCTAAACAATAAAACAACACAATGGAATCGAAACTGGCAAGTCAGACAATTTTTATGATTTTTTTTTTTTTTGAAATTAAACGAAATTTATAAAAATGAAAACTTGCAAAAAAAAAATTAAAAATCTTTTTGGTTTTTTTTTTAATACTAGACAAGCAAAATTAAAATTGTAGAAACAAAAAGAAAATATTTTTTGGTTTTTTTTTTCTTTTAGAAAAACAAACAAACAAGAAATAAATAAAAACTAAAATCACTAACAAGCGCACGTACTCCCCGGCAACGGCGCCAATTTGATAACGGGTGTCGTGACCGCTATACAAATAATCCTAACTAACCTATAGACAGGGTAAGTCGGGTATCAATCCAGGGGAGTTGGTGGTTATTAGCGACTCTAATTATCTAACCTAAGTTACTGTCACTAACTCAGATGAACTAAACTAAACCCTAAATTACTTTATCTAAATGCCTCTTAGCTGTTGAAATTGATTTATATTAATTCTAAGAAAACTAACTTTAACTCGATTGAGAAAACAGTAAATTAAAACGTGACAACCTCAGGATCCCGGTTAGCTAATTCTTAATCCAATTCAATTATCCAGTTCAACTCAATTCAATCAAACATTCAGATTACGTATGAGCTAAGTATAGTCCTAGAGCTATGCTATAAAAGGTAGTCCGGGAGAGGAGGGCACATATGCAATCAAAACGCAAGATAAATAATATGCAATTGAACATTCAGATGAATCACACACTGTCACTATGTTTAAAGATTCAAACCAAACAAAGAATAACTAAAAAGAAATCAGAAACATGCTAACCGTTCACCGTCGGTAATCACTCGGACTAGCCGGACATCACAAGCATCGTTGAATGATTAAGAACTAAGAAAACTATGAAAAACTATGAAAGAATTCGTCTCTAGGGAGTTCTGATCGGCTCTGGCCGAAGTTTTTTTAGAAAAAAACCTAAAAACTGCTTAAATACGTCAAATACCAAAAATCTCGAAAATCTGCCGACATCGACCCGGATCGTGTCGCGAGGGATTTGGAAGTTTTCCTCGCGACACTCCGGGGGTCCTGGGCTTCGCTGTTTTGGCCCAAAATCTGATCAGACGCGGCCCAATGCTCCAAATTCAGCCCAATCTCCTTTCTAAACCCAATTTGATATATTTAAAGCCCATTCCTTCAATCCTTGACCCATGTGAATTATTTCAAATCCCAACAACTCTATTCCGCGCTCCCGAACATTCACAACTTTGTCTTTATTTTGCTTGATTAATTCCTCCAAAGCTCGCGTCTTTTCACCTTTAGTCACTAATGCTTCTAAAACACCTCAAAATGCATAACCTATGACAATTAAACTCAAAACACATCAAGTACTAAATGTAGGATATATCATGTGAATTAATATATTGTAACCATTAAAATTATATGATTAATTATGAGAAACCATTACAAAATATACTCACATCATTGTTAAATTTTTTTTGATTACTTTTTTTAATGTTGTTGTAATTGTATTTACACGATAATAAAATATAATTGTTAATTTTTTTTGTATATATGTTTAGATAATTTACATATGTATAATGCTCTGAACATAATGTTCAATAGCACTAATACTTTGTTTTACATATGTACAATTCGTATCTTGGAAACTAAAAAGTTTGAATTAAAAAAAGTTGGAGATATAGTAATAATTAGTGTTTTGCAAGTTGAAAAAAATTGAGAGAAAAAGAGATTTGTGTCATGTTTGATATCTTGTGAGTTGAAAAAGTTGAAGAGAGAAATTCAATCATTATATTGGAAGTTGAAAAATGTATAGAGAGAAATGGTAGGTAAGATTACTATCTTGCCCTTTTCCTCTTTTATTCAAATTTAAATAAATGGAAAATAAATAAATAAAGTAGTGGATTGATCTCATCCATCCATTACGAAGATCAATGGCCATATATAGTTTTCAAGGTTTTCACAACTCAAGAGGGTTTTTATTATATCCATTCCCTATATATATATATATATATATATAGAGAGAGAGAGAGAGAGAGAAAGAGAGAGAATGGATATAATGAAAACCCCTTTGAGTTGTGCAAACTTTGAAAACTCTATTATAGCCTTAGATCTTGGACATCAATAGTTGGGATTCAAACTTGACTTTTTTCTTTTTGTTTTTGATTTATTTAAATTGAATAATAGTACAAAAGGGTAAGATAGTAATATTACCTACTATTTCTCTATCCACCATTTTCAACTTCCAATATAAAGAATGTTTTTCTCTCTCCAACTTTTTCAACTCCCAAGATATCAAACATGACACAAATCTATTTTCCTCTCAAATTTTCTCAACTTGCAAGACACTAATTATTACTATATTTCCAACTTTTTTAAATTCAAACTTTTTATTTTGCCAAGATACAAATTGTGCATATGTAAAACAAAGTATTAGTTTATTAAATATTATGCTCACAACATTATACATATGTAAATTATCTAGACATATATATATAACAAATTAACAAATATATTGTATTATCGTGAAAGTACAATTACAACAACAATAAAAAAAACAAAGAAAATTTAACAGCCTAACAAAAATATATATAAAGCTAACAAAAGTATATAAAAGCTAATTGTTTTTGAGTTCTTGATAATCATTTTCATCTTTGACATAAAATCTCGTAACCTACGAAGAAAACAAGTTCATCAGTTCATATACGTAAACATCACAGCATGTTATATATGTAAATTTAAGTAATTTACATATGTAAACTGAAAAAAAATAATCAGTTCATATACGTAAACATCACAAAATGTTACATATGTAAATTCAAGTAATTTACTTATGTAAATCTAAGTAATTTAAATAGGTAGATTTTTATCTAAATTTACGTATGTAGCACATGTCATTTACATATGTTAATTTAATAATAAATGAAGATTTAACATGTGTAATAAAAGTATTAGTGCTATTAAATATTATGCTCACAACATCATACATATGTAATTTATCTAGACAGGTATACCAAAAAAAAAATAACAAATATATTTTATTAACATATAAGTAACCATTACAACAACATTTAAAAAATAATAAAAATATAACAACATAACATATATATATATATATATAGAGAGAGAGAGAGAGAGGTCGGATCAAATGCGGCAGGGGCATTTGCCTAAGTCCGGTGCGGCCAAATCTGGATCACTAGATTAATTTGATGGATGGATAAGATTAAAAGAGATGAGAGAGAAGGAGTGGAGGAATCTTAAAGCTGGAAGGGTATATGTGGAAAACAATATTTATTCAACTTCCCCCTCAATTTTTAAACGACCATAACTTTTTCATACGACGTTATTTTTGAAAACGAATTTCACCATATTTCTAGTCGTGATTTTGTCTTTAATTTGAGACTAGGTTTGCTTGATTTGGAGAAAAAAAAATTTCACATTTTTTACGACACTGGTCTGTGCTGGCTGTGCTGGTGGAACTGTGCTGGCTGTGCTGGTCTGTGCTGGTGGATTTGTGCTCTTGTGCTGGTAGACTGGTCTTTCAGCGCTGGTCTATGCTGGTATGTGTTGTGCTATGCTGGTGTACAATGTCAATGTTTTTTTTTTTAAATTAAAAAAAAGATGTCTACGCTTCGAATTAAAATCTGAAAATTTTTAGGACCCTAAATCAGTGCTAGTACTACCAAAAAAAAAAAAAAAAAAAAAAAAAAACTAGAAAAAACCCGATTAAAACGTCAAAAAAAAAAAAGTTTCTTCAAATCGAGCAAACCTAGTCTCAAATTAAAGATAAAATCACGACTAGAATTATGGTGAAATTCGTTTTTGAAAATAACGTCGTATGAAAAAGTTATGATCGTTTTAAAAACTGGGGGAACTTGAATAACTACCAAATATACCACATATGGGGAGAAATCTGGACATTCCTAATATGCCCCTGTGTGTACCGGATGTAGGCAACTTTGCCTGATGCACAGGAACCTTCCTATATATATATATATATATATATATATATATACATATATATATATATATATATATAACAAACTAACAAAAATATATAAAAACTAATCTTTCTTTAGTTATTAATAATCATCTTCATATTTGACACAAAATTTCGTAACTTACGAAGAAAACAAGTTTATCAGTTCATATACGTAAACATCATAGTATGTTACATATGTAAATTCAAGTAATTTACATATGTATATTTAAGTAATTTACATATGCAAATTCAAGTAATTTACATATGTGTAGAGGCTAGATTATAAGGCTTGTAATATTAAATAAGTTGGGCTGGGCTTAGAGGGTTTCATTAGAATCATAGGCTAGTTTGCTATTGTATTTAGGCTAGTTTATGATTGGGTTTGGGTTTACTATTGGGTTTATGATCCAATAGAGGCCCAATAGTAAACCCAATAGTGGTCTATATATAGACCACTTGACCTCCTTGTTTAGGGGCTTGAGTTTACGATTTTGAGAGGAGGAGCCAAGGTGTTTACGATCACTAAGTGTTCACGATCGTAAACCCGGTAGAGAGGTGTTTACGATTACTGTTTTGTACCCGACAAGGTTTCTTGTGTGCAAAGATCCAGTGTTTATCGTTTAAATCATCGTTTTCTTGTGTTCTCTTCATCACTATTCTTGAATCAATCACCTACGAGGCTTCCGCACTCGTTTGTGATAGAAATATCGTGTGTTTGGGAGATTTCCGGACCTACAATTGGTATCAGAGCCAAGAAACGAGTGTTTCGCGGTTCTCACGATATTGGATTCAAGCATTTTCTGGAAAAGGTTCGTGTTTTTGAAGCTTTCGAAGCTGTTCTTGGGGTTTACGATCAAGCTGCTGCTGTTCCAGTGTGTTTACGATCGTTTTCTGGGATTTTGAAGTGTTTACGACTGCAAGTGTTTGAAGATCTTCATCGAAATCAAGATTACGATTTCAAGACGCGTTTTTTAACTGATTACGATTCAGAATTCAGTGTTTACGACTCGGAGAAAAGTGTTTACGATCGTACTTGGCTCGGAATCGACGATTACGACTTTGCAGGATCGCAAACAGTGTTTACGACTTTGTTTTATCGGGAACGTGTGTTTACGATTGAGGGATCGTAATCGTGGGATCGTAATCAGGGTTTACGATATTTTAAGGCGGTTAAGGAGTTTACGATTTTGAGTTGATCGGAAACGGCATTCACGATCGTAATCAGGCGTTTACGATCGTAATCAGGTGGTTTTTATCGTAATCTCAGTATTTGGTCGCTTGGACATTAGTTTTAGGTTCCCTAAGCTTTCGTAATGGATTCAGTTGAGAACAAGGATGATTTCGCAGCTGAAGTTGACGAAACTGAGATATGCCCGAATCCTACATGTGCTCGATTAATTCCTGGACTTAGGCAAATCTGTAAAAAAATTCAGTCAGAACTGTTTGAGGTAAAATGCGAAAGGAGTTCCTTTAAGGGTAGATGGCAAAAGAATGAAGAGAAGGTTAAAGCTCAGAAATTAGACATAGTGAAATATAAGAAACTTGCAACTGAGAACGCTTATTTGTATGACAATGTTAAGTTAGAAATAGCTGAGCTTAGTAAGCAGATAGATGACCTTAAGCATAAAAACAATGAGTTGCAGGTTAAACTTGATATGAATCAAATGAGGAGCAAAAGAATGCTTGATGCTGGAAAGGAATTGTCACATGCTGTTGTGACTGGTCAAGTTGGGAAACACACACCTGGATTTGGATCAGAAAAAACTGATAAGGCCTTGGCTGCAAACAGCATTATTCCTCCACCAGTTCCCAGAGACATTACAGGAATACTTCTTAGTGAGGAACAAGTTGAACGAACCGAGCTTGATTATAAAGAAGCTGCTCCTCCTATTGATAGTGTCTTGGTTGGAACTACACCTTTGACTCAAGAAGAAATTGATAATGAAGCAAACATGACTTATGGTGAAGGGAGAGTAAAGGATATATCAGACAATGATGCTAAGTGTCAGGAGTATGACAGGTGTCCCAACTCTAAGTCTGATGATGCTGGGATAGAGTTGAAACCATACCCTATAATTGAAACCCCATGCTTCAAAGTAATCGACGAAGTCAAAAGGGAAAAAGTGATCTTGACGACACGGCCTGAGGGGAAGATCTTTGTAACACCCGAGTTTAGATTCGTATCCAAAATAGTTAACATTTAACGACAACGTTTGGTCCCAGAAAATTTTACAAAGTTAAGTGGTGACTAAGTGTCAGTTATGCAAAACCAGACCACTAATTGACATTTTGACGAACTATTACAATTTGACAGCCACATTTACAAAAGGTCAAATCTTATACTAATAACCACCAAAATCTTCGACGAGCGTTCGGTTCTTGAGCCTCCATAGGACATCCAGTTACATGGGTCGTTTTCCTGCATTTCCCAACGAGATTAGTACTCTTATAACCCAATTGAATCGAGCGGTAGACCTTAGAATGAATTAAAACAACAATTAAATAAGTTGGAAAATGGGGGTCCACCGTAAGCTACGGTGGGACCGTAAGCTACGGTGGCCCCTGGCTACCTTACGGTGGCCAGATGCTGACCTACGGTGCAGTTTTAATCCTGTGGCCACCGTAAGCTACGGTGGCACCGTAAGCTACGGTGGCTACAGGTCACAATGCCCCATTTTCATGTATTTTTAGCACGAAACTTATGTGGGGTGTACCCAGTTCTCCCGTAGGACCTGCAAACATCTAAAATCAATACTCACACCGGGATTAATATTTCATATATCAAGTACTAAGCGCGAAACATTATCACATACCGGTTTCTTACCGAAATCCAACCCGTTTGACCCGTTATTAGCCATTTTCACACTTTAACTCTACATTGGCATTCCATAGCCAAATTCACCCAACAAGAATCTGTTCAACCCGTGTATTCCTACTACGAACTATGAGCATTGTATGAATTGTGGACTTTCCAAGTAGTAGTCAATGGCGTCTTATCGTTCACGTATGTAACCTTTGTATCATTTAGGAACGACACCACTTGACAACTCAACATGGCTCCCACAACCCCATCCAAGATCAATGCCCATGACACGTTTTGCAACCTTATGCAAGCCTTTGGCTCACCATGGCTCTTATGAGTCATTTAGCAAGCACAAGTATGCATTTCATTTCCAAGTTTACAATCGAAACATAAGTTCATAAAGATCAATAAGATTTGCAATGTTATAACATGTAGGAATACATTACCTCGTGAACTTGAGCCTCCGCTACCGCCGGTGTTGGTTTGATTATCAATCCCTTCTTCTTGTTTACCTAATTGGTCACTAATCAAGTTAGGACCTCTTTACAACATTATAGCCAACGTGTACACCCAACACTTAGGTGTTAATCATATTACACAACTAGTTTCTCCATGACTAACAAATCAACATTTACAAGTATACTCATCATGTTGTCACATAGCACATATAGCATTCTACATGTCATACGATTTTGTGTCTAGGCATTTTACCACAATTCAAGCATTCAAGTTCACCTAGGCATTTCATCGAACACCTAATGTGCATCTTAACATAAGCTCATGTAATACATTCAATTTGACTACTTTAACCTACCCATTTACATAATTTAGGTGGAATCACTTCTCACCTATCTACATTCATCAAAATTCAACAAATATCATCATGCATACAAGTTATTAAGTTAGCATCAACAATTTGACTTAACCACTACATGATTTTCGTCACCCATGGAACCCCCACATACAACTTATGGTTTAGGCATCAATTACACATACTAAGGTGATTTTTACACCTCTTATCATCATCATATAGCAGTTAGAAGTTCACCAAACACTTGTAGGTTCCAGATTTGTGATGAATCTAAGATTCACTCACATGCAACAAGTTAGGGTTTTACTTACTTGATGCAGAAATGGGTTTAGGTGATGAATAACACTTTCAATTGCACCATAGATTGCAGAAAATCGCAGCTTTAAGCCTTGGATTGCATGAGCTTGATTTTTTTGCTAAGAGTTAGAGGGGAAATCGATTTCCAGGGGTGAATGTCGATCCCCTCTCTTGTTTCCAGCTTTTTGATAAAACAACAATGTCCCATTAACATAAACCACCCCTCTATTTTTCAGCTTTTAACACATTAAGTCCTAAGACTTTATTTTTCATAAGAAACCATTTATTTACCCACATATGACATATCTAACCAAGTTAGGGGTTTTAATGTTCCATCTTAAATATTAGCATGATATTTAAATGAATATTTCCAACAAAAGAAAACGGGATGTTACAACTCCACCCCCCTTAGGGGAGTTTCGTCCCCGAAACGAAATCGCGTACCGAATAGGTGAGGATAGTATAGCTGCATGTCTTCCTCTAGCTCCCAAGTTAGGTCCGAGCCCTTCCGGTGCTCCCACTTGACCAACACTTGGCTCAACTCCTTGTTTCTCAACTTTTTCACCTTGTGATCCAAGATCGCAATAGGTGTTTCCACATAATTTAATTTGTCATCGATTACTAAATCTTCAAGTGGCACGTACGCACTTTCGTCGGCTAGGCACTTTCGCAAGTAGGACACATGGAAAGTGTTATGTATGGCACTTAATTCTTCCGGCAACTCGAGTTGATATGCCACTTCTCCCACTCTAGCCAATATCCTAAACGGTCCGATGAACCTAGGACTTAGCTTACCACGTTTACGGAACCGTATGATGCCCTTCCACGGGGACACCTTCAACATTACAAGGTCACCCACTTGAAACTCAATGGGCCTCCTTCTTTTGTCGGCATACGCTTTTTGCCGATCTTGAGCTGCCTTAAGCCTTGCCCTTATTATGTCAATCTTGCGGGACGTCAAATCGACCACATCCTTGCTTGCAAGCTCTCGTTGGCCCACTTCACCCCAACACACGGGTGTTCTACATTTCCTACCATAAAGCATCTCATACGGGGGCATCCCTATGCTAGCATGGTAGCTATTATTATATGAAAACTCCACGAGAGGAAGGTGACGATCCCAACTCCCGCCAAAATCGATCACGCACGCTCTAAGCATGTCTTCGAGGGTTTGGATCGTCCTCTCGCTCTGCCCATCCGTTTGAGGATGGTATGCCGTGCTCAACAGTAATCTTGTGCCCATTTTGGTTTGGAAGTCTCTCCAAAACTGGGAGGTAAATCGAGTGTCCCGATCCGACACAATAGATACCGGTATACCGTGTCGGGACACTATCTCTTTCACATAAACATCAGCCATCTTTTCCGAAGTGTAGGTCTCGCAGATAGGTATGAAATGGGCACTTTTTGTAAGTCTATCTACCACTACCCAAATCGCGTCGTGACCCCTAACCGTTTTTGGCAATTTGGTTAGCAAATCCATGGTGATATGCTCCCATTTCCACTCTGGTATGTCCAACGGTTGCAATTTCCCGTAGGGTTTCTGATGCTCGGCCTTAACTTGCATGCAAGTTAGGCACTTACTCACGTATTTGATTATGTCCCGCTTCATGCCGGGCCACCAATAGTCACGTTTCAAGTCATGATACATCTTGGTCGCTCCGGGATGTACCGAATATCGGGACTTATGGGCCGCATCTAGAAGAAGTATTTTCACATTGCAAGTGTTAGGAACCCAGATCCGACCGAATCGAGTCCTAATTCCGCTACTCTCTTCCACCAGGTTTTTCACTTGGCCCACAATTCTTTCTTTCTTCAAATTTTCCCTTTTGATGGCTTCAATTTGTGCCTCTTTGATCTTGGTGATCAAATCCGAAGTCACCACCATCTTCATTGACCGTACCTTGATCGGGGCATAGTCCCCTTTTCGACTCAAGGCATCGGCTACCACATTGGCCTTCCCGGGGTGGTAATGGATTTCACAATCATAGTCCGTTATCGTTTCCAACCACCGCCTTTGCCTCATGTTTAACTCCTTTTGTTCGAAGAAGTACTTAAGGCTTTTATGATCCGTGTAGATAGTGCATTTTACACCATAAAGGTAATGCCTCCATATCTTCAATGCGAAAATCACGGCCGCAAGTTCCAAGTCGTGGGTGGGGTAGTTCGACTCATGTTTCTTCAACTGTCTAGAAGCATACTCTATTACTCTGCCCCGTTGCATTAAAACACAACCGAGACCCTTCAGTGACGCATCAGAGTATACCACCAAGTCATCGGTGCCCTCCAGGAGGGTTAAGACTGGTGCTTGGGTCAACTCTCGTTTAAGGCTCTGGAAGGCCTCTTCTTGCTCATTTCCCCACGCAAACTTAGCATCCTTTTTAGTTAATTTCGTCATTGGGAGCGCCATCCTCGAGAAGTTCTGAATGAACCGTCGGTAGTAGCCTGCTAAGCCGAGGAAACTTCGGACCTCGGTCGGGTTCCTCGGACGTTCCCAACTTGTTATCGCTTCTATTTTAGCCGGGTCTACCATGATCCCCTCGGCTCCGATGACATGGCCCAAGAATTGAACTTCTTGCAACCAAAATGCACATTTGGAGAACTTCGCATATAACTTCTCCATTCTCAACTTCTCGAGTACTTCTCGCAAGTGTTCGGCATGTTCCGCTTCACTTCGAGAATAAATTAGTATATCGTCTATAAACACGATCACCGACCTGTCCAACATGGGCCGACACACGCGGTTCATGAGGTCCATGAAAGCCGCGGGCGCATTGGTGAGCCCAAAAGACATCACCGTGAACTCATAATGCCCGTATCTTGTTCTGAAAGCGGTTTTGGGGATATCCTCTTCCTTCACCTTCAATTGGTGATACCCCGACCTTAAATCAATCTTTGAAAACCATTTCGCCCCTTGCAATTGGTCGAATAGGTCGTCGATCCGAGGCAATGGATATCGGTTCTTCACCGTGAGCTTGTTTAACTCACGGTAGTCTATACACAGGCGCATACTCCCGTCCTTTTTCTTCACAAATAATACCGGGGCTCCCCAGGGTGAGACGCTCGGGCGGATAAACCCTTTGTCCAAGAGTTCTTGGAGTTGCGTCATCAATTCTTGCAACTCGGATGGTGCAAGACGATACGGTGCCTTGGCCACCGGTTTAGCCCCGGGCACCAAGTCAATCCGAAATTCCACCTCTCGGTCGGGCGGTATTCCCGGTAGATCATCCGGAAACACGTCTTTGTACTCGCATACCACCGGTATATCGTCCATAGATGGACCGTGTTCACGGCTATCGGTGACTACAGCAAGATATGCCTTGCATCCTTGTAGTAAATACTTCCTCGCTTTATGAAATGAGCATAATTCTGGGAGATCTCGTGTCTCGCCATAGATAGTGACTTGGTTCCCGCTTGGTGAGGTGATTTCTATAGCCTTTCGATCGCATATCACCTTTGCATGATTACGGGACAACCAATCCATGCCTACCACCACCTTGAATTCTCTCATCGCCATGGGGATGAGGTCAATTGGATAATCCTCGTTGGCGATAGAGATTTTGCACTCCCGACATACATCATAAACAAATATAGAATTATCGTTAGCAATTTCTACCTCTAAGGGTACACGCAATTTGTCAATTACAAAGGAAGGGTGCTTGGCAAAATCATAGGACACAAAGGACCTATTAGCACCCGTATCAAATAAGGTATGTGCAGGTATTGAATTTACTGAAAATGTACCTGCCACGACATTCGGATCAGCTTTGGCCTCTTCGGCCGTCAATTGGAAGGCTCTCGCAGGAGCTTTTTGAGATTCCATCTTCACTCCCGACCTTGCCCCCTCGCTTCTGAGCTTTGGGCATTCGGACTTTCTGTGCCCCGTTTGATAACAGTTAAAACACCGTATAACTTCCGATGGACAATTTGAGACGCCATGTCCCTTCTTCCCACAATTTAGGCATGGGCGGTCCTTGAACAAGCATTCGCCCGAGTGGCCTTTGTTGCAAATCTTACATTTTGAGCTACCACCCTTAGAGTCTTTCTTCTTGGGTGATTCCCCCACTTTCTGCTTCTTTGGGGGATTAGGATTTCCGCCCCTTGAACCGGCCCTTTCCAAGGCTTCTTTCTTCTTCAAGTCAAGTTCCCGTGCCCGGGCAGCATTGATCATTTCCTCAACAGATTTGAATCCGCCGAGGGGCACAAATTCTTTGATGTTCTGCTTCAGCATGTTACGGTAGAAGAACATCCTCGTCTCTTCATTGGGTAAAACATCCCCACAGAATTTGACTCGGTCGAGGTACTCCCCCGTTATTTCATCCACCGACTGATGTTCCCCTTGTTCCAGCTTGAGGAATTCATGTTTCAGTTCATTCACTTTGGACGGTGGGCAGTGGTGTTCGGTGAACAAACCCTTGAATTCTTCCCACGTCATAGCATTAACCAACACCTCTCCCTTTTCTTGACATTTTGCATCCCACCAATCCTTTGCCCGGTCTGCGAGTAAGCCCGTGGCAAAGATCACCTTGTCCTCCGGTTCACAACGAACCCTTCGGAACACAGATTCAACATTAATAATCCAACGGTGGCACGCTATCGGATCGACTTCTCCAATATATTGAGGAGGGTGGCAAGCAACAAAGTCCTTAAAAGAGCATCTCCTCTTGGACTTTTCTTTTTTCCCTTGATTGAGGAGAGCAGCTTTCAATTCATCAAAGTTTTCATTCATGGTTTTGAGTAGGTCCACTTGCATAGTGTGGACATAGTCGGGGAGAGCCGCGTTAATTGCGGTCCCCACTTCCTCGGCAATTTGGGCCCTCAGTTCAGCCCTTCTTTGCTCTTCCGCGAGAGCTTCAGCGTTTGGATCAGCCATTTATCTACATATATAGAGATAACAACATGTTAGCTCTGCATTTCAAGTTCCCTTTGCTTATAGCAAGGTTTATGTGATTAATTGGACAATTTCCAATCAACCTGACAGATTTATACGAGGTCTCTTGCCTTAGCATTAACCCGTTTCTATCCGTCCATAACATTTAACGCGATTCACGGTTCTAGTGTTTAACACTCTTCCGTGATTCCCAATATAATGGTCGTAACTTTTTTTTTTTTTTTTTTTTTTTTTTGGTAACCGACCTCAATTTGGTAAACAAATTTCAAATTCTTATCCTACCAATGCTAAGGATAACGAAATCCAGTGTGTTTACGATCGTTTTCTGGGATTTTGAAGTGTTTACGACTGCAAGTGTTTGAAGATCTTCATCGAAATCAAGATTACGATTTCAAGACGCGTTTTTTAACTGATTACGATTCAGAATTCAGTGTTTACGACTCGGAGAAAAGTGTTTACGATCGTACTTGGCTCGGAATCGACGATTACGACTTTGCAGGATCGCAAACAGTGTTTACGACTTTGTTTTATCGGGAACGTGTGTTTACGATTGAGGGATCGTAATCGTGGGATCGTAATCAGGGTTTACGATATTTTAAGGCGGTTAAGGAGTTTACGATTTTGAGTTGATCGGAAACGGCATTCACGATCGTAATCAGGCGTTTACGATCGTAATCAGGTGGTTTTTATCGTAATCTCAGTATTTGGTCGCTTGGACATTAGTTTTAGGTTCCCTAAGCTTTCGTAATGGATTCAGTTGAGAACAAGGATGATTTCGCAGCTGAAGTTGACGAAACTGAGATATGCCCGAATCCTACATGTGCTCGATTAATTCCTGGACTTAGGCAAATCTGTAAAAAAATTCAGTCAGAACTGTTTGAGGTAAAATGCGAAAGGAGTTCCTTTAAGGGTAGATGGCAAAAGAATGAAGAGAAGGTTAAAGCTCAGAAATTAGACATAGTGAAATATAAGAAACTTGCAACTGAGAACGCTTATTTGTATGACAATGTTAAGTTAGAAATAGCTGAGCTTAGTAAGCAGATAGATGACCTTAAGCATAAAAACAATGAGTTGCAGGTTAAACTTGATATGAATCAAATGAGGAGCAAAAGAATGCTTGATGCTGGAAAGGAATTGTCACATGCTGTTGTGACTGGTCAAGTTGGGAAACACACACCTGGATTTGGATCAGAAAAAACTGATAAGGCCTTGGCTGCAAACAGCATTATTCCTCCACCAGTTCCCAGAGACATTACAGGAATACTTCTTAGTGAGGAACAAGTTGAACGAACCGAGCTTGATTATAAAGAAGCTGCTCCTCCTATTGATAGTGTCTTGGTTGGAACTACACCTTTGACTCAAGAAGAAATTGATAATGAAGCAAACATGACTTATGGTGAAGGGAGAGTAAAGGATATATCAGACAATGATGCTAAGTGTCAGGAGTATGACAGGTGTCCCAACTCTAAGTCTGATGATGCTGGGATAGAGTTGAAACCATACCCTATAATTGAAACCCCATGCTTCAAAGTAATCGACGAAGTCAAAAGGGAAAAAGTGATCTTGACGACACGGCCTGAGGGGAAGATCTTTGTAACACCCGAGTTTAGATTCGTATCCAAAATAGTTAACATTTAACGACAACGTTTGGTCCCAGAAAATTTTACAAAGTTAAGTGGTGACTAAGTGTCAGTTATGCAAAACCAGACCACTAATTGACATTTTGACGAACTATTACAATTTGACAGCCACATTTACAAAAGGTCAAATCTTATACTAATAACCACCAAAATCTTCGACGAGCGTTCGGTTCTTGAGCCTCCATAGGACATCCAGTTACATGGGTCGTTTTCCTGCATTTCCCAACGAGATTAGTACTCTTATAACCCAATTGAATCGAGCGGTAGACCTTAGAATGAATTAAAACAACAATTAAATAAGTTGGAAAATGGGGGTCCACCGTAAGCTACGGTGGGACCGTAAGCTACGGTGGCCCCTGGCTACCTTACGGTGGCCAGATGCTGACCTACGGTGCAGTTTTAATCCTGTGGCCACCGTAAGCTACGGTGGCACCGTAAGCTACGGTGGCTACAGGTCACAATGCCCCATTTTCATGTATTTTTAGCACGAAACTTATGTGGGGTGTACCCAGTTCTCCCGTAGGACCTGCAAACATCTAAAATCAATACTCACACCGGGATTAATATTTCATATATCAAGTACTAAGCGCGAAACATTATCACATACCGGTTTCTTACCGAAATCCAACCCGTTTGACCCGTTATTAGCCATTTTCACACTTTAACTCTACATTGGCATTCCATAGCCAAATTCACCCAACAAGAATCTGTTCAACCCGTGTATTCCTACTACGAACTATGAGCATTGTATGAATTGTGGACTTTCCAAGTAGTAGTCAATGGCGTCTTATCGTTCACGTATGTAACCTTTGTATCATTTAGGAACGACACCACTTGACAACTCAACATGGCTCCCACAACCCCATCCAAGATCAATGCCCATGACACGTTTTGCAACCTTATGCAAGCCTTTGGCTCACCATGGCTCTTATGAGTCATTTAGCAAGCACAAGTATGCATTTCATTTCCAAGTTTACAATCGAAACATAAGTTCATAAAGATCAATAAGATTTGTAATGTTATAACATGTAGGAATACATTACCTCGTGAACTTGAGCCTCCGCTACCGCCGGTGTTGGTTTGATTATCAATCCCTTCTTCTTGTTTACCTAATTGGTCACTAATCAAGTTAGGACCTCTTTACAACATTATAGCCAACGTGTACACCCAACACTTAGGTGTTAATCATATTACACAACTAGTTTCTCCATGACTAACAAATCAACATTTACAAGTATACTCATCATGTTGTCACATAGCACATATAGCATTCTACATGTCATACGATTTTGTGTCTAGGCATTTTACCACAATTCAAGCATTCAAGTTCACCTAGGCATTTCATCGAACACCTAATGTGCATCTTAACATAAGCTCATGTAATACATTCAATTTGACTACTTTAACCTACCCATTTACATAATTTAGGTGGAATCACTTCTCACCTATCTACATTCATCAAAATTCAACAAATATCATCATGCATACAAGTTATTAAGTTAGCATCAACAATTTGACTTAACCACTACATGATTTTCGTCACCCATGGAACCCCCACATACAACTTATGGTTTAGGCATCAATTACACATACTAAGGTGATTTTTACACCTCTTATCATCATCATATAGCAGTTAGAAGTTCACCAAACACTTGTAGGTTCCAGATTTGTGATGAATCTAAGATTCACTCACATGCAACAAGTTAGGGTTTTACTTACTTGATGCAGAAATGGGTTTAGGTGATGAATAACACTTTCAATTGCACCATAGATTGCAGAAAATCGCAGCTTTAAGCCTTGGATTGCATGAGCTTGATTTTTTTGCTAAGAGTTAGAGGGGAAATCGATTTCCAGGGGTGAATGTCGATCCCCTCTCTTGTTTCCAGCTTTTTGATAAAACAACAATGTCCCATTAACATAAACCACCCCTCTATTTTTCAGCTTTTAACACATTAAGTCCTAAGACTTTATTTTTCATAAGAAACCATTTATTTACCCACATATGACATATCTAACCAAGTTAGGGGTTTTAATGTTCCATCTTAAATATTAGCATGATATTTAAATGAATATTTCCAACAAAAGAAAACGGGATGTTACAATCTTTATGACATCTGGATCCATGTTTGATCAATAACCAGATGTTGGGTATGACTTACCATCCTTCTCCTCCAAGTTCAAGGGAATAACTGATGGAGTGATCGGTGAAGCTAAAGTTGAGAAGCCAAAGATCACCATCAAGCATCCGAGTATGAAACCAACAGCTGGAGTGAAGAATGAAAAACTCAAGGGAGTAGCTGTGTCTCCCATTTCTTCAGTTGGTTCATGCAGTTGTAAGTGCAGTTGCAAAAATGGTGTTTCTTCATCAGGAAATCCAGAGAGCACAAAGACGATGAGGACAGGTTCTACTCAAGCTTCAAGGAACCAGCAGAAAGTCAAATCTGGAGCTGCAGACAAAGCAAGGATGCAATCACAAGGCAAACCAGCTCCATATCAGCCACAAAAAACAAATGGGTACACGTCTGACTTCTATCTAAAGAAGCAGACTTGCTTTAATTGTGGCATTGCTGGTCATATTGCTAGAAACTGTCTGTATCGCCCCTATGAACCCTATTATCCGAAAACTCAAAGGGTTTCATCTCAGGAGACTGTGAAGTCTAAGCCGATGATGGTGCAAAAACCTAAGGCAATGAAGACTGTTACTCCTAAAGTTAAACCCTCTGATCAACATTGGGGTGTTGCCAAAGCTAAAAGAAACTCTTTAAACCAAAACAACAGCTTTCCAAGTTACCAAAATTTTCAGAAAAAGGTGATGAAACCATTTTCAAAACAACCAAAGTCTGAAAAACCCAAGGTTACCCCTCCCAAGGTAACTAAAACTGTTTTGAAAAATGATTCTAAAATGAAGAAGGTTGAAATACCTAAAGTCACAACTCCAAAGGTGACTAAAACAAAAACTGTTTTGAAAAATGAATCTAAAACGAAGAAGGTTGAAATTCCTAAAGTCACAACTCCAAAAGTGACTAAAACAAATGTTAAATCATCTGGAACTTGGAAACCAAAAATCAAGGCAGCTCCATCACAACTTCCTGATTTCTCAGAGGGGATGTTCTTACAAGAAGTATCCTTTATTGATTCCTCAGGTGTACCCAGAAAAACAATGGCCTGGGTACCAATGGCTAACTAATCTCTCACTCTGTGCAGGAACAGTCAAGGAGGATTATCACTAACAGTTTTATTACTAATTTGTTTGTTGATAAGTGATTATTCCAGGCACAGTTTAGGAGACGTATCTTCATGTCATGTCAAGTAATCTATACAATGAAAGGTATGTCTCTTTGAGAGGTAAAATGTCAAAATCAGCATGAAAGGTACTGTTCTTAACTTGGTTGTTTGAATGATGAGGCAGTAAAGGGTCTTTTGAGTCAAACCTACTTCATTAAAGTTTTAATTGAGCAGTTGATTGATTATGTGTTTGACCTCACATGAAATAACGCGTGCATGTCATGAAACCCAATTTTCTCTAAAATTTTCAAAATCAATACTTTGAAAGTTAGCTTGGCCAGATATCTTCAAAATTTTGTGTTTTGTTCTTTTAAGTGTGTTTGTGTGTTTTATTTAAAAAGAAAAAATAAAAAAAAATAAAAAAAAAATGATGATGTTCAATCAAAAAGCAAGGGGAAGAAATGTAAAGATGAAGAAAAAGTTGACCCCTCAAAAATAGTGTGCTTTTCAATTTTTAATTGTTTGTGTTTAATTGTTTGTGTCTTGTTTTTGAGAAGTTTAGGGGAAGTAAAATGAATGACCGGGTTGGAGATGGCTGACACGCGTAAGGCGGAAGTGAAAGGCAAGCTCCACGGTGATATGCTCGGTAGGCTTGACCTAAACTTATGACCTCCAATGAAAGTGCAGTGAACTTAAAAGATATATATGTTTAGTTTCTCATCCTAGGTTGCATGGTTTAAAAGACTGAGTCCCAGCAAAAACGGGTTGAGAGTGGTAATTACCTAGTATTCACTCTCTCACACGCCATGTCTCTGCTGTCATGACTACACCACATAATAAAAAAAATGAAAAAGAAATGAAAAAGAAATGAAAAAGAAAAGAAAAAGAAAAGAAAATGAAAAAAAAATGAAAAATAATCACTCAGTTGGTCTTCTTTGTGTGCTTAGCGGCCGACCTGATCACCAACTGATGGTTAATGAAAATAAGTGGTAGTCATAGCCGTGGTGCATGGTTCCTCAAGTTGGGGTTTGTGAATCCTCAATAACTCTGAGGTTGGGTAGGTTTTGGTGTGTACGCTTGGGTGTGGGGATAATTAAACATGACGGTAATATTGTACTATATTAAGCATGACGCATTCGGTTGGGATTAAACGGGTTTGAGTTTAAAGCGGACAAACATACCGGCAATCACCTGGACTAGTCGAGTAACTGAAGCTGAAAAGGGTTCCTCAGTCAGATTCATACGGTTTGATCCCTTGTAAACTTTCTCATGTTTGGTTTGGTAAGTATTTGTTTAGTTTTTATCTTTCGTGTGTGAGTCGTTAAGTTCTTTTTGGTGTGTTTTCGTCTTGGCCAGGTTGATTTGAGAAGTCAAAATATGTTTTTCAAGGGTTTTAATGCATGACAATATGCCCCCGACAGATCTTGCCAAATTTTTAGGGGAAGGAGTATGGGATAATAAGTATTATCCGAAGGGAACTCGAGGATGATACTTATTATCTAATGGAAAAGACTTCCTCCGTCAGATCTTGACAAATTTTTAGGGGAAGGAGGGAGGATAATAAGTATTATCCGAAAGACTTCCATAATACATAGTATCTGAAGGGAACTCGAAGATAATATGTATTATCTCAGGGGAAGTCCTTAGCTGAGGGGAAGTTATCAGCTAAGGGGAAGTCTTTAGAGGTCTTGGGTTCAGGGGAAGTTTTATAGAAAACCCGTAATCTATATTAGGGTTTTTGGTTAAAATTATGTTAATTTGAATCAACTGAACAGATGATAATTACCTTCTAACCCAAAGACCAGTCATCACATGTCTGGTAGTGTATATTTTTGTGTGTGTCAGACAGGTTGATGATAGAAAGATGTTGCTGCTGCTCAAGTTAAAGAACCAACCGGACAAGACTTTCATCTGAAAAGCAACTGTTCAGGGGAAGTTGTTGGTATCTTTACAAGTATCCAAAAGCTTCAAAAGTTTTTTTTTTTTTCAAAAAAAAATGCTCACAAGTTTAGGGGAAGCTGAAGATTTCAAGTCAATCTTTGAAAAAGAAAATGATACAGAGAGCAGTCAGAGTTCATGAAGTTTGAAGTTCAACAATCAAGGTCTTCACAGTTAGAGGTTTTTCAAAATTTAACCTCTAATTGTTTTGAAGATTCAAGACAGTTACCGAAGATTCAGCAAGAACCAATTCTTTCAAGAGAAGCAAGTCAATGAGAATCCTCCTCTTGTTAACTTGTTCATTTCAAGAAGTTCAAACTGATGCTGATCAAGAGGAAGTCCCAAGTGCCCGTCACGAAACCCAATGAAGATTTCTGCGGAAAGAATCTTCATCAACATCTATGCAAGCCTCTCAAGAACAAGAAGTTCAAAGATCGAAGACATTTAATATCACAAGCCTAGGGGAAGATTGTAGAGGCTAGATTATAAGGCTTGTAATATTAAATAAGTTGGGTTGGGCTTAGAGGGTTTCATTAGAATCATAGGCTAGTTTGCTATTGTATTTAGGCTAGTTTATGATTGGGTTTGGGTTTACTATTGGGTTTATGATCCAATAGAGGCCCAATAGTAAACCCAATAGTGGTCTATATATAGACCACTTGACCTCCTTGTTTAGGGGCTTGAGTTTACGATTTTGAGAAGAGGAGCCAAGGTGTTTACGATCACTAAGTGTTCACGATCGTAAACCCGGTAGAGAGGTGTTTACGATTACTGTTTTGTACCCGACAAGGTTTCTTGTGTGCAAAGATCCAGTGTTTATCGTTTAAATCATCGTTTTCTTGTGTTCTCTTCATCACTATTCTTGAATCAATCACCTACGAGGATTCCGCACTCGTTTGTGATAGAAATATCGTGTGTTTGGGAGATTTCCGGACCTACAATATGTAATTCAAGTAATTTACATATGTAAATTCAAGAAAAAAGGTAATCAGTTTATATATGTAAACATCACAACATGTTACATATGTAAATTCAGGTAACTTACATATGTAAATCCAAGTAAATTATCATATAAACACAATAGACAACTTTTGTTGACATCTTTGACTTTTTTTCGCGAACAATATTTTATATATATAGAGTGTTTATGAAAAAAACTAACAATCAACGATCTGGTCTGTTGGTTAGTATACTTGGGTTCGAAACTCACTTCTTGTGGTACATATTTTTTTTTAAAACTCGCCGGTCGTAGGTGACTGCCACGTATGCAACACGTGGCAACGAAACCCTTCTTTCCTACACCGTCATCACGCCACCGTCTGCGCCTTTTCCCTTTTCTTAATCTTTTCGTCACAGATTTCTTCGCTTCTTCTTTTTGACCGGATTTTTCAATCTACTTCAGGCTTTCAGATTCCCTCAGAGACGAGCACGCAAGACTTCCTTAATCTTCATCTTCACCAAAACGAATCTCTTGCTTTCTCTGCTGTACACGTGCACCGATTCTCTGCAAAAGGTTTGTTCTGCATCCTGTTTTTTTCTAAATTAAATGTCTACATGTTGTATGTGGTCTCTACATCATTGTTTTCACCTTCGATTTAGTCTTCGGTTAGACTAATTTGGGTTTACTTTATTCCCTTTCATGTTTTACGGCTGTATAATATTAGGTTTTCTGATTCATACATAGAACTACTTTATCATAGTTGCTGTTTGTTAGTTTCAGGTTCGCTATAGGCTGTTACTAAAGCTTATTAAATATATATTTAGGTTGTAGAAAATTTGAATAGTAGTTTCCGTATTTTAAACATGATCTACCTATCACTATACATGATTTCTTTTTGAGCCTGATGCGGATGAAAAATTGTTTGTTTACTTTACCAAAGTTTAAGGCAATTGAAATCTGCTGATGTTCATGATACTTACAACAGATAAGTTTCTATGTTAGAAAAGAACTGGATTGGGTTTCTACTTTTTAAAGGTATGCCTGTTGATGTCTAATATTTTTAAAATCTATAGGTGAGAGCAATAAAACTGCAGCTGAGAAGCCTTTTATGAATGTTGTGCTATTAATATAGTGGTATTCTGAAGTCATATACCAGCTACAAACTGTAGCCTCATAAACATTTTGGTCATTGAATTTTATGCATACTGAACTACTACTTCATATTACATCCTTTTTTAGAAATATATCTCTTTTATATAGCTCCATTACTTATACCGAAAATTAATGAAGCTGATATATATTACAAGGTTCTGAGGTAAATCTTTCATAAGTTAACCCACATATTTACATATAATCATTTGTGATGTTCATGGTATTCGATATATCTCATATCTTTAGGATTCAAAAGTTTAATAAATTTATAAATTTTTGTCAATACTGTAAGAATAAGGCAGTGATTGATGATTCAGCTGGTGTTGATTTCTCTTTCCCAAGCTCCTGTTTGTTAAGATTTGTAGCTATCTTATCTCATGTCGACTGCGATAGGTTGGAATGTTAGTGTTACGATTTCCAGGTTTCTGATTACATTTTTTAAAGTGATAAGGTGGGTATGTTTTATTGTGTCACCTGCTGCACTTAGTTGCCTCTTTTTATAGTCTGTACAGTCACTTGGAGCAGATGTATATAATAGAGATAAGAGGTAGTTACTGCAAAAAAGAATGGAAATTTGTTGATGTTGTCCATACTTTACAGATCTACCTTTTTCAGTTTTGAGGCTACAGAGTTATCACTTTTTTAGTTTATTTAATCTTCTGCAGTTGTAAGATATTTAGGTTAATTGCCTCAGTTTTTAGTTTATACACTTGCCTAAGGTACATGTATATGCCAAATTTATATTCCATTTTTCTCTGAGGTCTGCTATGGGATTATTTTTTTGGAATTCGGTTTGATGAGGAGGATATGTATAAGACAGAAATCAGAGGCGCATAGGATAGTTGCTGCTCTTCAAGATTTTGTTCTTATTTTAGGTTCCTGACAAAGGTTTATGTTTAATTTGGATCATGGGTGTAGAAATAGGTTACTGTTTTTTCTGAGGTTTGTTTCTAAACTGTTAAGTACTAAAGTTTTTGTGGGTTCAATGTGATCTTATGGATATAGTTTTTACAGGGTCGGGCTGCTGTCGTTTCCTTTCTTATTTTTTTTACTATTCACTTTGTTTACTAAAAGTAGAGCTAAAATTATTTAACATTTTTATACGTTCAGCAGAATATACAATCTAAAAATCTGTAGAATTCCAGCATAGATTATGCAACAAAAAAAGATATCGCACAAGAGGGGCACATCCTCAACAGAGATGCATTTAACAGTGAGCTAGACCTTTTACAGTGTTATAGGTTCTCTAGGTTCATCTGCTGTAAACCTCCATCGTACCTTAGATCCGTCAGCCACCCACTGGGCATGATCTTCTCCCTGTTCAACAAAAACTTTTTTCTACAACTTCAACAGCCAACAACTAAGAGACACGAAACCTTCTTTCGTCATATTTATCTGCTAAAGTTCAAACTAAATTACCACTTCCATCTTAGTTTTCCATATTCTATTTTAATGTTGCTTAAAAGTTTCATACTTTATCCAAAACCTATTCAAGTCATAAAATACGGAAGAATAATGAGGCAAAAGAATCCTGATCTTTATATGTTTTATCATCCACTATCTGGTGTATTAAAAGATAGCTACTCTTTAAACTCTACGTAGCTGTGATTCACTGCTACTGATTTCAGCTTAACTAATACAACAGCCTATGTCGTTCGTGCTACGAACAATACAGTCACATTTAACATGTAGTATTTATTAACATAACAACTCTTGGCAGGGTTTATTCAGTTGGCTTGGAAACCATTTTATTTATTTACAAACACCTACTATCTCCAAAAGAGGCTGCATTATACAACATGTTAATATTAATTTACATTCTTCTACATAACCGTCTATACTCTCTGTATAGGTTTCTTAAAACTAAAAATGAATTCATACTCCAACGCCTATTTAGGTTTTGTAATTCCTATCTAATATGTACAGATTACATTGGCAAGCTTGAAGAAATTGCCGAGGGAACAACTGTAACAAGGGATCCATTTCTGCGCCTGACTCTAAAAGACAACAGGTACATTTGTAGGCAACATAGAGGTACTATCCAGCAAAAAAAAAAAAAAACTATATACAAATGATTTAGAAATGCAACTAGGATAAATAGTTCGCTCTTCTATATTCTCCGTGCCTGGTATGAATTTTCTCCATTGGGATTTTGGATCTTTCTTCTCCATAGGTCTGAACCACTTGGTATGATTTTTTTTCATTCT
>JBCNJP010005237.1:0-21853 GCA_039602395.1 Deinandra increscens subsp. villosa | reverse complement strand
GCTAACTCCAAATCGTGAGTTGGATAGTTTTCCTCGTGGGGTTTTAGTTGTCGAGATGCGTAGGCAATTACCGGGCCTCGTTGCATCAACACACAACCCAACCCTTGATAAGAAGCATCAGAGTATACTACCATATCATCAGGCCCATCCGGTAAAGACAACACCGGAGCTCGAGTCAATCTCGTTCTTAATTCTTCGAACGCACTCTGCTGACTAGGACCCCACAAAAACTTCACATCTTTCTTGGTCAATTTAGTCAGTGGCGTTGCGATCTTCGAGAAATCTTGAATGAACTACGGTAATAACCTGCTAGACCCAAGAAGCTACGAATCTCCGAGGGTGTCTTTGGAGGTTTCCAACTTATTACCGTTTCTATCTTGGATGGATCCACTGTGACACCCTGTAAGATTTGTGTCGGGATGCGAAAAAGGTTATCATAGTCAAGGTTACGAACGTACTCTGGATGGTTCAATAACTAGATCCGTTTTGGAAATTGTTAAATTGTTGGAGTAAATAGGATTTTTTCCAATATCATTACGCAACAGATTAATTGTAATGAGAAAAGTAAATAGTTTAAGTTTACAACACATAAGTTTTCAAAAGATTTTTAGGACATGACACCGTTAGGTGTTATGTCAGGAAAATCTCCAAAGGCTAAACCATACTCCAGAAAGCAAATGAAAGTCCTAAAGTGCAATGACATGAAACAAGCAAGTAGGTCCAATGCATACACACCAATTAAGTTCGAGTACCTGAGAATTCATACGAGAAAACGGTCAACAAATAATTGTTGGTGAGTTTCACAGGTTTAAAGTGCTAGCAGTTAAAAGGTTGAATGAAAATAGTAATTTGGAAACAGTTCATGTTAATAATTGACAATATCAGATAAGACTAGTTGGAAAATGTTACCATGTACCCTGAATACCGAAACTGACTGTTTACCCACTCTTGGTACCTTTTGTCCGGTTGGTACCGCATAGATATGACATAACAATTTGTACTCTTTGACTAAAAGACGGAGTCACGATTGGAGCTACCAATCAGAGCAGGGGCTTTAACCCAATAGATCTATTCAAACGTTACCGTTTGCAAATGATAATTAATCGGATTCAGTTAATAGTGGGGTTTGGGTTATAGCATGAATGAACATGAGATAACAAGTTTGGACAACGGAAAAGCACATGAAACAGTTATAATAACAATGTCTAACTGTCAAACAATGAAAAATGTACGTATAAATTCTCTCCCAAAGACAAAATAGTTAAAGGAAAAGGGGCCGTGAAAAACTCACATGATTCATAAACAGGAAATCGGTAGCACGATCAATGAAAATGTAGCCCTAAATAATTATAAGACATAAAATAAGTAATTGGGTTGACAATTAATGTCACTCCAATTAGGTAGGTCAAGTCTTGACGTGATAGTATCCTTAGGATTAAATGATTTGAAATGTTAAAGTGAAAGTGTCCGGTTATGTGTTTACTTGGAAATAATGTAAAATATATATTCTTAATTAAATAAAATATACAAAAATTCCCAAATAATATTTAAAGGTAGTAAATATTTATAGAAATAAAATTAAGTCAAAATGAGGGTTTTCATATAAGAAATTGATTATTTCGACTAATTAGTTGAAAACCGGGCGATTTCGCTGTAACCGTCGATTACACGATATTTATCTGTTTAAGTTAGAAATCAATCAAGTACAACAAAATATGATTATTTTCTGTCCAAAATAGGTAGATAATTATTTCAAGTGTCGGTTTTCATTAGTTTGCCGGTTTTGTGGATTTTGTGTCGGTTTTGCCGTTTTGGTCCCGTTTGCTCGTTTAATGATGTAAAACACAGTAACGATCTTACTACTGGATGAACCGATCGATCTAGTGCACGAGAATGTAAATAAGCTTTGTTTTATTGATTTCACAAAGAGAACAATTACAAAGCTTTTGTTTCTCTCTCTAGAACACACTTAGAAACACACACTTAGTGGAGATGATATGACCAGAAGTTCTAAACTCTCTACACATGTTACCTATTTATAGGTACGACTAAATGAGCTGCGGACCATATCCGGACCATCTGGTCCGGCAGACCATTTGGTACGCTAGACCAACTGGTCCGCTGCCCTCATAGTCACACACACATAAGCTCTCATATAGATACAATACACGAGACACAACGCAGCATAAAAATATGCTTCTACAAACTCCCCCTTAACGTGTAGTGTATCTATTCTAACTAAATCTCTAGTCTTCAATCTTCAACAATGTTGCATCCGATCGTCAACTTGAAATCTTGTCAGAAATAGAGCTTGCATGGCTGGATCATTCTTGAATAAATCTGTGACCTTCAAGATCCACTTGTGAAGGATATAACAAACTCCCCCTTTCACCATGCTTGAGTCTTGACATACAAAAACCTGCAACTTTAGAAGATAAAAGTGCGGATTTTCTTTGAATTTCCAAAAATAATTTAATCTTGGTGCAAAACTTCTCTTTGAGAATCCAAGATATCGATTTTGAAATTTTGATTTTGTATCAAGTGTTGATCAATTGAAAACAACTAAGAAATAAAATATTTTTGGCTTTTAGAAACTTTAGATCAAAACACACCTAAAATCTTTTTGATTTTTCAAAGTTATGCTAAAACACACCAAAAATCTTTTTGAATTTTACTAAAATGGAAATATAAATGCAATACAAAATTACACTCTATTTTTGGTATTTTGCGAGAAAGATCACGACACGAGATCATATCAGACATAACGCATCTAGCACATTTCAATTTTGGTCTTAATCAGCATGCAAGCCAAGATAATCGCAAATACAACATTTATGTTTATTTCAGCATGCACCAATCATTTTTTATCGTTTTCAGATATGCTTAAGGTAATTTTATCATGCACTGATAACTTGGCCTCCACTCTATCAGAAATACTGGCAAATCATCATATTTATCATATAAAACCAACTTTCTTAGAGATTTAATCATCCTTGATGAGTCATGCAAAAATAAAGCAGAACCCTAAACAAACAACAATCAGGTCGGCCTTGTGAGCACGCAGAGAAAGTCCGATTGTTTAGGAAAATAAGAAATATAAAAATAAAGCAGAAATTGTATAATCCAACAACAATCAGGTCGGTACTCCCGTACACGCAGAGAAAGTCCGATGGATTATACGAAACACCAAAGAAAATAAAGCAGAACGTCAAACGAACACCAATCAGGTCGATCTTTCGATACGCAGAGAAAGGCCGATCGTTTGACAAAATAAAGAAAATCAAACAAGTTGAAATTTTTGCAAAATGAAAACATGCATTCATCAAGCTATCTCTTTATTCTATTTTTGAAATCATCACACAGCATTCATCAAGAAGCAAATAACCAAAGATCATCAGGCTAGCTTTATGTTTATATCTTACTTGCAGATATCAGATTAGTCATGCACATTCACCGATTATGCAAGTACCTACAGCCTTTAGACTTAATCTATCCATGGCAGATAACATATATGCTGATGTACCATCATTTCTCGCTTTTGTCGGATCAATTTCTCAATTTTCCATTTTTTTATATTTTTCCAATTTCTCCCCCTAAAATTCAAACAAACACTATTTTTTTTTTTGAATTTTCAAATTTTCTCCCCCTAAAAATATGAATGAAAGAAAATAAAAAACAAACATGAAAATGATCAATCAACACTTGACACATTTTTTAAAATGATTTTTATAAAAATTTGTGTTTCAAAGATAGGAACGATGCATTTTAACTTAAATCAATCACAAGTATGCCACTGTCAGCAATTAGACAATCACTAATAGGTCTTCTTGAAATACCTGCACACACTGGAAAATAATAAGTTTGTAAAACCCCGACCCTCATCCCCATTTGTGATAGGTCGTCCAGTGTCTTCAACAAAATCAGTGTTGGCTGTTGAGACAACCTTTGGTCTCCATTCCTGTTTTGGTTTTAACATTTCTAGTGAACCATTGTCAACTGATGAGTGACAATCAGAACTACTACCCAACGTGTTTGTGTTAAGTTTCTTTTTCCAGAAAAATGTAGTGTTGGGCATTGGTTCACTAAAAATAATGCCATCAGGATCAACATACTTTGTATGTTTGGCATTTGATGATGAATTGTTAGTTGTCGTAGGACAATTATTTGCATAATGACCCTTCTCACGACAAACATAACACAGTCGATGATTAATTTTACTGTTTGAAATTGGTTTTCCAAACAGATCAGTCGACCCTTCATCATAAACCTTTGAAATCACAGGTTTAAATTTCTTTGGTTTCTGAAATTTTGGAAAACATTTTGGAGAATCATAAAAACCAGAATCATCTCCATAACCAAAGAATTTATCTTGATGATAAAACCTATTAGAATTAGCAGAATAAAATGAATCTGAATTTTTACCGCCTTGTGGTGTAGCATCAGATATGCAAGAAGACTCTTCAGAAGAAATCTTTTCATCTGCAGATGGTGTAGATACTTTCTTCTTCCAAAACTGAGGCTTCTTCTCTGTAGACACCTTCTGTTTCTGTTTCTGCTCATCTTTCAACTTCTTCTTGTTGGAATCATTAATCGGAACTTCTTTTTCTTCATATCCCAAACCACCATTTTTCTGCTTAGGATGTTCTTTCAAAGAATGCCCTTGTGAAGCTAGACGAGAAAATTCATCTTTGATAGCTTTAATACCAACTTTCTTATTTAGTAAAAATTCATCGATCACAATATCAGAAAAATCAGGAATCTTCACATGACCTGGATTCCCTTCAAAAATCTTTTCTTTATCAAGAAATGTAGACTTGGAATCAAACTTCAATCCTTTGCAATAATCAACCCCCTTTTTATTCTTCTTAGTCTTTGACTTTTGTGCTTTTCCAGACTTAACACCATCTCCTTCAGGAAAATCTTGCAACTTTTGACTTAAATCATCATTAGATGGCTTTTTCAGATCAATCACTTGAGCAGGAACTTCATGATTATCAACATCTTTACTTGGTTTGCCATCTTGTTCCATATGATACAGATAATTCTGAAACACACTTGATGTATTGAAATTCTCAAGTTTTCGTTGAAGATCAAGCATTTCAATCTTTATCTCAGAAACCTTTGTATTAGCTTCAAGTAACTCCTTTTGAGAAGCAATAAATTGCTCAGACAACTCGTTATACTTAAGCTTTTGACTATACATTCTATCACATCCAGCAAGAACTTCTCCAGTAACCTTCTCTACCTGTTTCTTATAATACGCAACATCTTGTTTCAAAATGTCATTTTGACTTTGAACCTCACCTTTTTCATCACGCAACTTAGTGAGTTCCTCCTGAAGTTGGATTACTCTATCAGCAGCTTCGACAGCAATTTTATTAACATTTTCATATTTCTGTTGAAGAGGATAACATTTTGCAAATAAAGCATCAAAATCTTCAACAACTTGCTTTTCATTAGCTTTAGCTTTATTGCATTCTTCAATTAACACTTCTTTTTCTTTCAACCAATCTTCCTTAATTTTAACAAAATCAGTACACGTTGTACACGAGGAAGATGTACTCTGTTGAATTTTGGCTTCGTAACCATCATGAATTTTATTTTTCCATTCCTCCAATTCTTTTCTCAGAATACTATTCTCTTCGGATAACTTCGCTTCTTTCTTCTCTAATTCTTCAATTTTACCTTTAAACTTCAACTCTTGATCAAACGTTTTCTGAGAAATTGTAGACATATGTTCTTCACACTGTTTCTTTACAAAATCCCATATCAGCTTTGCTTTTCCACAATCTCTAACTTGATTTTTTAGAGTTATAGGCAAAGCTAACCGAAGAAGTGCTTTAGCCTTTTCATTTTGATCATATGATTCCCTTTCATCAATTGAAAAATTCCATCTCATCTTACACTCACCACCATAAGTTGTTGGATACTGATATTCATTTGAAATCGGTAACCACAACCGTTGATCCAAGTCAACAACATATGCTCTAAAATTTGTTGCCCAACCATGATAATCTTCAAGATTTATCAACTTCGGCACAATCTGACTATGTCTCTCAATAAATGCATCAATTGTATACATTTTGAAAATTGTGAAATTGGATAACAAAACTTCAAACTCGAAAATGAATGTCTTAGAATTTGATTTTGAAGATCAACTTTGAACGAACAATGTAGAGCTCGTCGAGACGATCGATTTGAGTACTTATGGCTCTCGTAGCGATTAACGATGCAAAAGTTATGACACTTTTAAGAAACTGCCAGCGGACCAAATGTACCCAGCGGACCAAAATGGTACGGAGGACCAAATTTGTACTCAGCGGACCAGATTTGGAACGGGCGGACCAAATGGTACGGGGGCAGACCAAATGGTACGGGGGCGGACCAAATGGTACGGGGGCGGACCAAATGGTACGCTGAAACTGCCGCGGACCAAATTTGAAGATTTCCTGGCGGACCAACAGCGGACCAACGACGGACCAACTGTTCTTCGAGCGTACCAACGCTGAAATCGACGGATTTTCGTGAATTTTGACAATTTGGACTTGAATTTGCTTCAAAGAGGTGCGAAAACTCACTAGGAACACTCAGAAATCATTTTTTACCTCGGAAACACTCGGAATTGAAGAAATTTGATGAAAAACCAAAGAAACCCACTTTCTCTCACTAGAAAAATCCAATTTTGATCAATTCAAACCAGCAGAGCAGCCTGGATTTGCTCTGATACCACTTGTAAAACACAGTAACGATCTTACTACTGGATGAACCGATCGATCTAGTGCACGAGAATGTAAATAAGCTTTGTTTTATTGATTTCACAAAGAGAACAATTACAAAGCTTTTGTTTCTCTCTCTAGAACACACTTAGAAACACACACTTAGTGGAGATGATATGACCAGAAGTTCTAAACTCTCTACACATGTTACCTATTTATAGGTACGACTAAATGAGCTGCGGACCATATCCGGACCATCTGGTCCGGCAGACCATTTGGTACGCTAGACCAACTGGTCCGCTGCCCTCATAGTCACACACACATAAGCTCTCATATAGATACAATACACGAGACACAACGCAGCATAAAAATATGCTTCTACAAATGACACCGTTAGGTTCCTAAATTCACAATATGTATTTATAAACATGTTTTTACCATTAAAATACCCCTATGGTCAAAACGGATCTATAGTAAAAGCATTTTCTAGGGTTTATAAAGTGTACTTTTGTAGGTAAAAGTTTGATATGGTGAGTTTAAGCACTAGTAATCTTTCTAAAGTCCAAGGTAACATATTTTGACTATAGTAAGAGTCTAAAAACGTGTCATAGGCCTCATGGGGACCAAAGTTACAAGAACAACACATAACACACAATATATACATGGTTAATGTCTAAAAATGAAAACTAAACAAATACTTGTGAAATAGTCGAACCAAACAAAGTTTTGAACATAATATTGCAAGTATATACTATCATAAGTTTGTAGTTGCAAGATTCATGGTGAAACATGATGATAAATACAAGTAATTAAGCTTTTGTGGGGCAAAATGATGTTTAGACAACAATGTGGGTCAAGACTTGGTCATGGAGTGAAATAGTCATGAAAATAACACAAAGAATACTAGCTAGAATAAGATTTCATTAAGAAAAGTGGAGGTGAAACCTTGCTAGAAGAAGATGGAGGCCGGAAATGGTGATGTTGATGGTTGTTCTTGACTTCCAAAGCTTCCTAACACCATGTAACAACAAGAGAATGAGTGATCGCTCAAGAGTTTTAGAGAGAGAGTAGAGAGAGAGAGAGCGTACGGGTTGGAGAAGGGAGAGAGAGAGATGAGAGGATTTCTCCAAGTGTTTATGTTGTAAATGAGGCTAAGTCAAGAAAGATGTTTAAGTATGTGTGTTTAATAAAGTATGAGTGTTTGGATGTTGGTTTGTGGGGGGTGGTTCGGTCCAAATGTAACCGAGAGAGAGAGAGGGGACCGAGAGAGAGAAGGAGAGAAAGAGTAGAGGGTGTTTGGGAGATGTTTAAAGTGGTCAAAGTCTTGTATGTAGGATGGTTAAATAAAAGTTAAGTGTTTGTGTGCATGTGTTTGTGTTCGGCCGAGAAGAAGAGAAAAGAGGGGACGTGTTCGAGTCTTGGCTCAACCGGTTCACACATGCACACATAGGGAGGCTCAAGGGTCTTGAAATGTGTATAATTTGTGTGTGTTTGTAGTGGTATATGGCTGCAACAACAAGGGGGAAAAGGAGGTGAAAAGTGGAGGGAAACTAAGGACCAATGGTCCATAGGTTTGGCTTGACTTGAGGCAACATTAACCTACAATTAGTAGGTTGTAAGAAGATGTTAGAGCATATTCCTATGCTACCGTGTGTCTCGTGTATTGTATCTAGTCTAGAGCGTCTTTGTGAGTCGTATAGTTGTAACATACCAAGGTGCCGTACCAAATGGTACGCCGTACTAATTGGTACGTCCGTACCAAATGGTATGCTAGTTGGTACGCTGATAATTTGCTAACTATAAATAGTTCATGTTAGACAGAGTTCATTAGTTCTGTCATTTCTCTACTTCTTAACTGTGTGCAACTGAGTGTGTTTCTCTCGCTAGCTTGTATCTCTTTGTGAATCAATAAAGCAGAGCTTTATTTACATCCGTGTTCATCTATTAACTGAATCATGCAGTAATAAGATCCGTCTCCGTGGTTTTACATAAGATGTTGGTGTTGATGGGATGAGGATCTTGGAAGTCAACCACAAGTACATGCAAGTAAGTAGATTATTCAAGTGGGAATTGGTGGTGGTTGTGGTTCAGTTGGGAGCCGGTCGAAGGGAAGGGTCACGGGTTTGATCCCGGGGCCGGACGGGTCAAGAGGGAGGAGAGAGGAAAGGGAAAAGGTGACGGGTTGATTAAATCGCAAAGGGAAGAAAGAAAATAAATAAATCGAACGGGCTTGAAAGTTTTATAAAATCTTTATTCACGACGACGTAAAATAATAAAACAATGACTCGGTTTGGAATAAATATAGTCGATGGTTAATAACATTGAAAAATCACGTTGCATGTATATATATATTGCTTGCATGTAAAAATACTTTTGTCGTGAACATTAATAAAGTTGAATAAAATGTTTTGGACGTAAAATAAATTGATGTTTACGTAGAGAATGGATCACAAGTCTTGTTTTGTTGTCGTTGTCTAAACACATTGTTGTTTAATATGAAATTGTTTACTAAAGTTATATATGAAATATGCGAATGATAAAATGATAAAGGTTGATCAAAGGTTACGATTAAAATGTACGTTAAATGATATCGATAAAAATGATTAATCCCAAGATGACAGGATCATGTATGATATTTTACCACATAGTTTGGTAAATTTAGTAAACGAATTCGGTTAGTCGCTTTATTATTATTGAGTTACAGCGACCATTCCGTGCAAGGAAGTCATCATGTTGAAGTATCGTTTTCAACATGATTTAAGGCTACGTCAAGGCTATATTTCTATTGTAAATGAATGCAAATATGATAAAATTGGCGTGTTACAAGTAAACAGTCACGTAACACGGTTAACACATAAGTATATATTATCGGTTTAAGTCCTTGGAAACTTACGGGTTGTCACATCCTCCCCTAGTTGGGAGAATTTCGTCCCAAAATTCAGTTTGTCATCATGGCTGAGTGGCTGCTACAGGAAAAAGATGGGGATACTTGGCGTGAAACTGGTCTTCACGTTCCTATGTAAATCAGAACCACGGCGGGAGTTCCAACGAACTTTAACGAGAGGTATACGTCTATGCTTCAATTTCTTGACTGCGCGGTCGACGATTTCGGCGGGTTCTTCAATGAATTGTAGGGATTCATCAAGATGTATCTCATCGAGAGGAACGGTAAGATCTTCTTCGGCTAGGCACTTCTTCAGATTACTGACGTGAAAAACATTGTAACGTTACTAAGCTTGGGCGGCAGAAGTAGTCTGTATGCAACGGGTCCGATTGTCTCAATGATTTCGAATGGACCGATGTAGCATGATTTAACTTACCACGCTTGCCAAAAACGTATGACGCCTTTCCACGGGGATACTTTCAGTAATACTTTGTCGCCTTTCGCGAAGGATAAGGGTTTATGACGGTTATCTGCATAGCTCTTCTGACGATCGTGGGAGGCTTTCAGGCAGTCACGAATTTGTATGATTCTTTTGGTTGTCTCTATCACAACTTCTAGGCCTGTTAGTTGGCTGTCACCAACTTCGAACCAACATATAGGTGATCGGCACTTTCTACCGTACAGTGCCTCGAAGGGTGCACACTGAATTCTAGTGTGATAACTGTTGTTGTACGCGAATTCGCACAATGGCAGATGTTCTTCCCAGTTGTTACCAAAATCAATGACGCAGGCGTGCAACATATCTTCGAGAGTCTGAATTGTTCGTTCGCTTTGACTGTCAGTTTGCGGATGATAGGCCGTACTCATATCAAGGCGAGTACCGATGGCCTTGTTCAGAGATTTCTAGAAATGGGAGGTAAAACGACCATCTCTGTCGGAGATGATGGAAATCGGGGCTCCATGTTGAGAAAATATTTCCTTCATGTACATCCTTGTTAAGTGTTCTACGGAATCTTTCTCCTTCATGGCGAGGAAATGAGCCGATTTTGTCAAACGATCAACAATTACCCAAATGGAATCGTTACCCTTGCGGCTTTTGGGTAACTTGGTGATAAAGTCCATGGCAATGCATTCCCACTTCCACTAGGGGATGATAGGTTGGACGAGTAAACCGGAAGGTTTCTGGCGCTTGGCCTTAACTTTGGCGCAAGTTAAGCATTTACCAACGTACTTAGCGATTTCAGCCTTCATGTTTGGCCACCAATATAACATACGCAGGTCATAGGTACATCTTATCGGCTCCGGGGTGAATGGAGTATCGGGTTTTATGAGCTTCGTCAAGGACTAGGCTCCTGAGTTCTCCGTAGACGGGTATCCATAGATGATTTATGAAGTACCGTAATCCATCAGGCTTAGTTTCGAGGTGTTGTTCTGTAACCTTTGTGTCTAAAACATTGATCCGAGCTGGAAATGCTAAATGAAAAATATTCAAATTCCCGAAACACAATTTGAGGCGGTACGCCTAGGATTAGGAAATCCCAGGCGGTACGCAACCCGTTTGATAAACGGGTCGGGTTGCGGCACCCATCGGATCCCCGCTTAACCGCTACCTCAAAATCCGGGCGGTACGCCCCAATTGGGATACTTTGGGGTGGTACGCTTCAAATCTCCAGTTCGATAAAAACTAGGATTTTGGCCTTTATAGCCATAATCTCTTGTGAATTTGCTCACTTCCGGCCAGAGCTCCTTCCTGACTATCTCAGACCTCTGTCACAGCCATATTCAAGCCTTTGGAACCTTGTGAAAGAGTGGATCTTCATAGGTAAGCTCTATAATCACCACTTTTCATATCAAGGCTATGCTAATTTGATGAAACCCTCACCTATTACTTGAATTCTCATCAACTCAGTGGTAAGGGCATACTTGGGAGATGAATGAAGTGTGTAGAAACTGAATTCAAGAGTGATCAAGGTAAGAATGTCTTGATCTTTGAATAAGGAAGTTATTTAAGGTTTCTTTATGATCATACTCTCATAATATGATCATGGATCATACTCTCATAATATGATCATGGATCATACATGCAGCCCCAAATCTGTCCTTAAGAGCTTGATTGAAGACCTAAGGGAGCAAGGAATTCTGGAAGCTTGATTGTACAAGGGAATCTCCACAAGGTACAATCCAATTATGCATGCATGTTGAGTTTTCCATAAATAGAAACTTTATGAATTAAGATAGCATAAGAACAGATTTGGTCAGTAAGTCTAAAGAGGAAATGGCCATTGAAACATAAGAACTCTATCCCTATTGATATTCGTGTGAATCGGGGGTCAAATTGATGAAATTTACCATAAATGGAAAGCTCGGGAAGTTGGGGTTATGTTTTGATTAAGAAAATGGACCATAAATAAACCCCTAAATCAACCCCAACATGGTATACCATTGATCTAGCAAACATTCTGGTCTCAAAACATCAAAATGTAAAAATGGCACTAAAAGACAAAATAGTCGGGCCAGATTGGGGCGTACCGACCAAGTTGGATACATGCAGAGCGGTACGCCCTGAAAACTAAAGACTGTAATCAGAATATCAGATTACAGCGTACCGCCCAAAAGTTTATTGATCAGCGCGGTACGCCCGGATTTGAAATCAGGAACTTGGATTACCATTTGACGCGTACCGCCCATAAATGTAAATTTCCAGGCGGTACGCCTATGAAGGAAAATGACAGAATAATTGATAAATTCTAAGTTAACCAAAAACTTAGCTTGACTGATCTAGTGATTGTATTTCATGATACTTTGAACCTGAGATTGTTAAGGGACACGTTAGCATTGTATATGACACGTATATACATAATACTTCTAATAGGTTGCTAGAACTGAAGATAGGATATTCTAGTCGAATCTTGGATTTCCGTCTAGCACACTGTTTCTGACTTCATTACTCTGAGTCCTCTGACTTCCTTCATTAGTTAACTGTTTGAGATCACATTCCTGTTTGATGTATCTGTTATATCTGTTATGAATTATCTTGTCAAACACTGTTAGTTGGAATGCCCTGTGTGGGTCATTATATACTTTCTGGTCATTAAGGTTGAGACCACTAGACATATAAAGGATTATAGCGGCCGTTATAGTTGAACGATCCATATTCACCCGTATCCTCTAGTATTAATTTACTAGGGGGAATATGTACTTATATGTTGAACCTAAAAACTACTCGTAGAGGGTGTACGGCTATGCGCAACGTGCCCGTAGAGTACCTGAGTGTTGACCTTGGGTGCGACATGGTAATTTCATAACCTGTATGTGTCTAAAAACCGTTAATGTGATGATTGTAGTTACGACTCACCAACAACGTATGTTGTTGACTCTGTGATTGACTTATGTTGCAGGTAAGCAAGTGTAGGTGTGGACCTAATCTGATCTTGGAAATATTTTGATGGTTGTTTTCACTATGATTATGGGCCTGTATAATAAACGAATTATGTCTGTAACTGAATACCTGTTATGACTATGTTTCCTTTGGTGTATTGTATCTCTTGCTTATTCAGTCCCAGGTCATATCCGGTGACTATTAGATCGGCTAAGAGGTGCTTAGTGCATCCTCATTCAGAGTCGGCCTAGAGTTTCACTGTGTGGATTGGATGTCCGTTATGTATGTTTGTGTGTTTATATTTTAGTTGGTGCCTCGGGAACTGATACGGACAGCCGGTCCCACCCTCCCCCGCTCCTGGCAGGGGGCGGTGGAGTGGGGTGTGACATGTTCCATGCAACGGAGGCTTTCGTCTCGAATGTTTTCGTCTTTCATAGCTTCGGCTTGCGCTGTCAAAACCTGAGTGACGAGTCTGGTTTTAATGGTCATAGCAAGAAATCTGACACGAAGGGGTTTGACACGTTCCTTCCTGCTTAAGGCATCTGCAACAACGTTAGCCTTTCCAGGATGGTACATGATTTTATAGTCATAGTCGCTGAGTAATTCAATCCATCGGCCTTGTCTCATGTTCAACTCCTTCTGGTCTAAGATGTGCTGAAGACTCTTGTGGTCGGTATAAACCTTGCATTCAGTACCGTAGAGATAGTGTCTCTAAATCTTAAGGGCGAAGACGACGGCTCCAAGTTCCAAATCGTGAGTAGTGTAGTTCTTCTCGTGAACTTTTAGCTGTCGCGAAGCGTAAGCAATGACTTTGTCTTGTTGCATTAACACACAACCTAAACCTTGGTGTGAGGCGTCGCAGTAAACACATAAATCTTCACATCCTTCTGGTAAGGACAGTATGGGCGCCTTACACAGCTTTTGCTTCAGGGTCTGAAAAGCTTGTCGGCATTCTGTTCCCAAACAAATTTCTTCTCAATATCCTCATCTCTAACCTTAAGCTGATGATAACATGACTGTAGTTTGATTTTTGAGAACCAACTCGCTCCCTGTAGCTTGTCGAATAAATCGTCGATCCTAGGCAATGGGTACTTGTTCTTTACCATCAGCTCATTTAACTCTCTATAGCCAATACACATCCTTAGGCTTCCATCCTTTTTCTTCACGAAAAGCACTGGAGCACCCTAAGGCGAGATGCTCGGCCTTATGAAGCCTTTGTCAAGCAACTCTTGCAGTTGTGACATCAATTCTTTTATCTCTGAAGGAGCAAATCGATAAGGTGTCTTTGCTATGGGCTTTGCTCCCGGCACCAAATCGATCCCGAACTTTATATCTCTATTAGGAGGAATGCCCGGCAGGTCTTCTGGAAATGCATCCGAAAATTGGCACACTACCAGCACGTCCTTTAGTTCCTTTGACTTTATTCTAGAGTCAATGGCATATGCTAAGTATGACTTACATCCTTGACCCCTAAACTTTTGCGCCTTGATCATGGAAATGATCTTTACTACAGAGCTGTCACGATCCCCGTATATGGATATGACTACTCCAGTTGGCGCTTGAAGTTGCACCTTCTCTTGATTACATATTATTTGAGCATCGGTCTCTGCGAGCCAATCCATGCCTAATACAATATCGAAACCACCTAAAGTCATAGGAAATAACCTTACAAGTAGTTTGTGTCCTTCTAACTCTATCAAGCAATTCTCCACTACATCTGTAATTATAACGTGCTTCCCTAGGGCAGCCTCAACTACAAAAGGTATCTTAGTTCTTAGATTTGGTTTATCAAGTAACACATAGAAACCATGCAATATAAATCTCCTACTAGCACCAGAGTCAGATAACACAGAAGCAGGTACATCATTAACGAGAAATGTACATGATACGACATCTGGCGTTGACTTGGCCTCGGTAACAGTTATGGTATACGCTCTACCCCTTGCTTTCGGAATTTCATTCGCCCGTAGTGGTCCTGGGTTCCTAATAATGAAGAACAAAATCCCATAGTAGAGGTAAGATTCGATCCTTCAATGATTAGAGAGAGATTAAGAGAATTGGAGAGGAAAGAGTAAGATCATGTCATATTTCATTGTTTGAATCCAGGTTACAAATGAAAGAGATCAATACAAGAGATCTAGGTAAAACACCTAGTTAAGGTGTAAAATCTGAGGTCCCCTATTATGAAGTCATGAAGGCCTATTTATAGAGTTCTTTGGACCGTATCTGTTCATTAAAACACTTGCGTCTCGCTGCCCCGGAACTGCATCTGTAGCGCTTCCATGTGATCTTCGTCCATTGACACTTGCTAATGACCCTCTTCAGTTTCCACTAACAGATCCAACTGATGCTCTTCCGACTCTAAACACTTCCGGATTTTACCTATCCTCATCACCTAACCAATTTGGGACAATTAGGTTTGATGTGTCCTGGCTCGCCACACTGAAAACACTTCTTCCGATCAGGACAGTTGTTAGAGTAATGACCTTCTTTTCCACAAATGAAACAACTATTCGACCCTGATTTATATTCTCCAGAATGGTTCCGGTTGCACTTGTGGCATTTGGGTTTGCCGCCTTGTGGATCATTCCTTGGTTTCTTATGGTGATTTCCATTATTCTTCCTTGAACTTTCTCCCACCTCAGACCAACTCCTTTTAAGCCCTCCTAGTCTCCCTCCGCTCCAAACATCTCACTATACAGATTCGAACTCAGATGTACCGTTGCTTTAAACGTCTTGGGCTCTGTCACCTTGATCAATTCTCAGACCCTGTAAGGATCGAAATAACCCAAACACGATATCACAACCTCTAGTGAATGTGCGGAATCCAAACACTAGAGTGATTCAAGATAAATCAATAAAAATACGTAAAAGCAATAACAAAACAAGTAAGAACACAAACCGATTGAAGATAACACTTTACTATTAATCACCGATTGCTTACACACTTGGTCGAAATTCTCAAAGTGAATTCCGAGATCACCAAAAATCGCAAACACCTTAGGAGCAACCAACAACCCCCCTAAATTGATTACTAGGAGTCCTATTTATAGGAGATGGTGAACTTGGAAAACAAGTTAACCTCCCTACCTAAAATAACTCCTGATTCCCGTATTTGAACCCTAAGGCCCATAAAACTCCCACTAAACATTGTCTAAATGAGCCCAAACGCATCTAAATTGGCCCAATGACCCAATATACCCATAACCCAACTTATTTTCACCTATTCTAATACATAGGCCTTCAGAATAGTCCGCCAAGTGATGATTTAATACACAAGCCACAAATTATTCCCTTACAATCTTCCCCTTGGCTTGTGATATTAAATGTCTTCTACTTTCAATCTTCAGAACTTGCAGTCTTCACCTTGGCTTGAGCATGGGTTGGTGAAGATTCCTTTCTTTAACAATCTTCATTGGGCAACAACAAATGACTTTAGGGAGTGTTCTCTCAATCAGCATTAGCTTGGACTTCAAATGACGAACATGTAATGAGAGGAGGATTCTCAAATACTTGCTCCTTCTTGAAAACTGTTGAGTCCTTGCTTAATCATCAGTAACTGTCTTGACTTGCCATTAACTTCAGAGGTTAAATTTTGAAAACCTCTATCTTGGCATTCTTGATTGTAGATCTTTGAACTAACAACATTTAGCTTCCCCTCAACTCGTGAACAGTGTCTTTTGAGTCTTTGGAAGCTTTTCTTGAACAACCAACAAACTTCCCCTAAGCATAAGGTAAGTCCTTTTCCGGCTGGTTCTTCAACTTGATCAGCAGCAGAGTTCTTGCTTTGATCAACTGAGTCCTTGATTTTTTTCATGAGTTGTTTTTTTTTTCACTTAACCTGTCAAGCACAACATGGAACAAACACTAACCAGACAATGATGACTGGTTATCGGGTTAGCATTACTTAACCAAACAACTTTCCCTAAACCCGAGGACTCTTTTTATTATCTCCCCCTGAGGTTCTGAGGGAGGGTCAAACTTTCTTGCATAAAACCCATAAAAAAATTATTTAAACTTCTCAAATCAACCTGGCCAATTCATAAACTTAAGATAACACAAAAGAAACAAAACAAACATACCAAATTACTAAACGAGAAGGTTTTATTTTGGGATCAAACCGTCTTTGTTTGAACTGAGGAACCCTTTTCAGCATCTGTTACTCGAACACGTCCAGGCGATTGCCAGTATATTGGTCCTTCTTAAACACATGTTCCTCATTTTCCCGGCTGTTTGTCACTTATTTATCTTTTAGGTGCATTAATTATGAACATCCGACAGTCACACACAAATCCTAGGTAATTAATATGTGCAGTCTATCAAGCTTGATCATTCCCTACCACATATTTTCACATTCCCATATCCAGAGTTTTGAATCTTTTCTCGAGACTTGGTTGAGAAGAGAAAGAACAAATCATAAAAGAGATAGGAATAATATACAAAGACTTGTATGATTTCAACTCAGAGGCGTTTATCAGTCAGGTGGTAACCTTTCATCAAACACATAAGCCTAGTCACAAAGTCAGGACTAAAGGGTTTTGGACGCTAGAGGGTCTCTTTTGTTGTGCACATTGGCATATTTTGGGGTGTAAATTATATACAGTGATCTGCAAGCACGTTAATCTAGACTAACCAGGTCTTTGCTCACGCAAAACAGAGGAAAATCTGATTAAAACGTCAACCATTCTACACCAGGTAATTGCTCACGCAAAGCAAAGGCAAGACTTGACTGACGGCTTTGACATCCCCAGATCTTTGCTCACACAAAACAAAGGGGACGCCGACTTTTTGAGATTTTCGATTCAACACTTTGGAGTCCGGCGTGTGTATCGGGAACAATTTCGTAGTCAAATAGAACAAGCACTTAACCTAAGTGTGTGTTTCGCGTCAAATGACATACTTTATCTTTAAGTGTTGTGACCCATACCTTTGTTTTTGGAACTGAGCCTACCGAGCACATCACCTTGGATCATTTCTTTGACTTTTGCCTTACGCATGTCAGTCATTCTGAGAACGGAAATATTTCACTTCCCTGCCTTCTCAAACACAAACAAAAGATTAAAAATTAAAAAGCACAATTTTTTAGGGGTCAACTATTTCATCTTTTCTATTCTTCCCCTTGCTTTTTGATTTTTAGAATCAAAACACATTTTTTTTATTATTATTGACACACAGACACATCACTAAATATCTACTAAAACTGGCCAAGCTAACCTTCAAAGTTTATCTTTTGAAAATTTTCTGAAACAAACAATTAGCCAAGAAACACACAATTCAGACAGTACCTTGCTGATTTTTTTCAGATTTACCTCTCACAAGGAAACATACCTCCTATAAAGATCTGCATGTCATGAAGTGAAGAGATGCCTCCTTTCCTGTGCCTGGAACAATCACTATCACAAACAAGCAAACAAGGTTAATGAAAGTCCTCCTTGACTGTTCCTGCACAAGGTGAGAGATCAGTTAGCCAATGGAACCCAGGCCATAGTGGTTCTGGGTAGACCTGATGAATCAACGAAATTAACTTCTTTTAAACACATGCCCTTTGAAAAATCAGGAATTTGAGTTGCAGCTGCCTTTGATTTTGGTTTCCAAATACCAGGTGATTTGAAAGTTGTTTTAGTCACCTTTGAAGTAGTGACTTTAGGTATTTCAACCTTCTTCATTTCAAGTTTCCTTTTCAAAACAGTTTTAGTTACCTTTGGAGGGGTAACTTTAGGTTTGTCAACTTTGTGTTGTTTTGAAATTGGTGTCTTCACCTTTTTATGAAAATTTTCATAATTTGGAAAAACATATTTTTGATTTGAAAATTTTCTTTGCTCTTTGGCAGCGCCCCAATGTTGATCAGAGGGTTTTATCGAAGGAGAAGCAGTCTTCATCGCCTTAGGTGGTTGCACCTTCATTGGCTTAGACTTTATTGAATCCTGAGACGAAACACTCCGACTTTGCGGATAATATGGCTCATAGGGGCGATAGAGACAATTTCGGGCAATGTGACCAGGATTGCCAAAATTAAAGCAAGTTTGCTTCTTTAGGTAGAAGTCAGAAGTGTGACCATTTGAGCTGTATGGCTTTGATGGAGAGGCATTGAGATTCGGTTGCATGTTTAGAAAGACTCCAGATCTCTAATTGTTCGATCTTTCTGACCTTGATGCATTTTCGTTGAATGTTTTCTGGTTCGTTGAAAACTGAGCAGAACCAGACATTTGACCTTTTGGGCCCACTGGTTTCTTTGAGAAAGTTGTTTTGCCACTGCATGAGCCCACTGATGAGTTTGGAGACTTGTTTGTCATCTTGGGCCTTTTAATCTTGATTGGAACGGAATTTGGAGGCTTGAACTTAGTGGTAAATGAGGGTCGCTCTTCTCCTTCAATCGGAATGAACATAGACCCTGTTGTCATGAATATCTTACCATTGGGCCTTGTAGTCATTACTACTCATTCCCGCTTTACCTCATCCACAACTTTGGAATAAGAAGTCTCGATTTTTGGATAAGGAACCAACTTTTCTTCATCAGCTCTCTTTACTTCACTAGAGCTTGAACCTGCACACTCAGTAGTGTTATTTGACTGAGTTGCTTTAGTGGCTGTCTTTTCATCTTTATGTACAGGTTGAGGCCCATATACCATGGTTGCTTCATTCGAGCGCTCTTTCAACAATTCATCGGCAGTTTGGGGCGCTATGATGTATTCATGTTGTAATGGGGGAGGAAAATTTCCATCCCCGAGGCCAGATGTTTCTTTTATATGTTCGAGTCGCTCCTCTGATTTGAATTAAGCACGATGAGAGTCCATCGTTTTTTTTGAATAACTTGATGTTTCTCAAGGGCAGATTGGGAAGTGTCGAGTTTGGTTCTTAGTTCCTCTACCTCCTTAGTTAGCTCTTCTACCTTAGCGTTAGCAAGCCTAAGATAGGTACTTTTATCACTCAATTGTCTTTGAAGACTCTTAACATCAACCTGAATGGCCTCAAGTTTCTCTCTAAATATTTTGGTCTTACCTTTGGACTCCCTAAGGTCTCTATTAATTAATTCACGATTAAGGGTCTCATTGGTAAACTTACGTTCCCAGTCTTTACATTCATTCAAAATAGCCTGACACTTAGGGTTTAGGCATGCCTCATTATTGTTGGTGCATGAAGTGGTACCTTGTAGAATGGGTGCCATGAACTTCTTTGGATGGAACTTCTGGATCAAATAAAAACTGAAAGACTTGAACGGATTGAAAAGGGGATGGATCGAAAAGTGGGTTTTCGATCGGAAAGTGGGTTTTCGGTCAGAAAAGAGTTGGATCGAAAAGTACTTTTCGATCGGACAGGGGGTCAGTTGAAAAGCAGATTTCGATCGAAAAGTGTCAGCGGATCGAAAAGTCTCAGTGGGGACTTTCCGATCGAAAAGAGAAGCTGATCGAAAAGTCACAGGGGGACTTTCCGATCGAGATGCTCTGATCGAAAAGTCACAGGGGGACTTTCCGATCGAAATGGGCTGATCGAAAAGTCACAAGGGGGACTTTTCGATCGACAGATGGCTGATCGAAAAGTCACAAGGGGACTTTCCGATCGAAATGGGCTGATCAAAAAGTCACAAGGGGGACTTTTCGATCGAAATGGGCTGATCGAAAAGTCACAAGGGGGACTTTTCGATCGATAGATGGCTGATCAAAAAGTCACAAAGGGACTTTCCGATCGAAATGGCGCGACAGAAAAAGGCTTTTCGATCAGGAGGACGATCGAAAAGTCTAGAAACAGGGTCGAAAAGTCTCCAAATCACGAATTAAGCACCTCGAAAGCTCCTGTCTTGACTTGAAACCTGCAAAAAAATCTTTCCGAACCTTGCTAATGCTGAAAATCACCACAAACTCAAACGGTTAGTTATCAAAAACTTGAATCGGATATCGCGAGAGCCTCGAAACTTGCGTTTCTTGGCTCTGATACCAATTGTAAGGATCGAAATAACCCAAACACGATATCACAACCTCTAGTGAATGTGCAGAATCCAAACACTAGAGTGATTCAAGATAAATCAAGGAAAATACGTAAAAGCAATAACAAAACAAGTAAGAACACAAACCGATTGAAGAGAACACTTTACTATTAATCACCGATTGCTTACACACTTGGTCGAAACTCTCAAAGTGAATTCCGATATCACCAAAAATCGCAAACACCTTAGGAGCAACCAACAACCCCCCTAAATTGATTACTAGGAGTCCTATTTATAGGAGATGGTGAACTTGGAAAACAAGTTAACCTCCCTACCTAAAATAACTCCTAATTCCCGTATTTGAACCCTAAGGCCCATAAAACTCCCACTAAACATTGTCTAAATGAGCCCAAACGCATCTAAATTGTCCCAATGACCCAATATACCCATAACCCAACTTATTTTCACCTATTCTAACACATAGGCCTTCAGAATAGTCCGCCAAGTGATGATTTAATACACAAGCCACAAATTATTCCCTTACAGACCCTTGCCAAAAAAACTTGAACATAGCGCTTCACTCTTTCAGACTCGAGGGTGACTTATTTGATCAATAACCTTGCCATAACGTTGTACTTTGATGTGTACTCACGGTGTGTCATTATTCCAGCTACCAACACCAAGAAGTTCCTCTCTAGCTGGTCCAGTTCTCCCTTGGGGCAGAAATCTCCTAGGACCATCCTCTTCAAGTCGCTCCACCTCATTGTAGCAACTGTTTCCGCACCTTCAGTTTGCTTGATCATTCCCCACCAGTGTAATGCTTTTGAGACGAATGAGTGGGCAACATATTTTATATCCTGGGCTTCGCTACATTCGCTGATATCGATAACAACCTCCATCTCGTGAATCCATTGGAATATGTAAAACACGTAATTGACCTTGCTAGTGCATTA
>JBCNJP010005233.1:0-13000 GCA_039602395.1 Deinandra increscens subsp. villosa | reverse complement strand
AGCACCAACCAGCGTGCTGACGACGGCATATCAGACGTCGTTTTCGAGCGCGTGTTTGAGTACACTGACGACTCACGTGACCGACAATCCATCTCCTTCTGCCGCCGGTTGTACGAACTCGAATCTCAGTCGCGTAAGCACGTGCCCGTACCTCTATGCTACGCGGCCACACCTAAACAGCTACGGCGGAGATTCCCCTTTCTTGAATCTGTTAAGCTAAAAGGGAAACCTCGCACCGAATTGATCAGTTCAACGCTGCCGGACAGCTGGGGTGGGTTTGCGACGCCGTGGCTGGAGGAGCTCTCCAAATCTTTCAGTTTCTTGCAGGTAGTAATTCAAGAAAACCAATGTTTTATTCATCGATTGATTATGATGACTATGATTCAGTTGCCCTTTTAAATTAAAATGTCCTTGAAAGAAAGAAAGCAGAAGAGTTTGAAATGTTTGACTTTGACTTTATCATGTAGTTAGTTTGTGCTATTGTAGGAAGCTTAGGACGCGTTTAGTTGTGGAAAACAAGTGGTGTTTTCCATTTCTGTTTTCTAAGAAAACAAGGAAAACAGAAAACGCGTTCAAATTGTATTTTTTAGAAAACGTTTTCTAGGAAAACAGAAAATAGTGTTTTCTACATTTTAACTAAAAATGGAAAACACTTTTTTTCTAGTTTTCTGTTTTCTGTTTTCTATTTTCGTTTTCCAAATATATACAAAAGAAAAGGGGCGTTCATTTTCTAGGGTTTATACGCACAGCCGCTCGACCTCTCCTCCGTTACCTCCGTCGCCGCTCGACCTCTCCTCCGTTACCTCCGTCGCCGTCTGCTCCACCGCATCGTCGACGGAAATCTAAAGAAATGTAGAGATAGAAAACAAATAGAAAACAGTTGATTTGAACATGTTTTCTAGTTTTCTAATTTTGAAAATGAAAATTCCATCTTTCAAATTTGAACGCGTTTTCAAAAATTTTCATGTGTTTTCTAGAGATGGAAAACTCATTTCATTTTCTAGAAAACTAGAAATGAAAAACTAGAAAACATTTTCCACAACTAAACGGCCCCTTAAAGTCCTGTTTTTAGAAGGGAGCCGAGTGGTGGAGAAGGATGGAGAGTGGTTACATGAGCTTGCTATGAACAATACTCAACTCCAAACATTAAACTTTTACTGGACACGACTTTCACTAGTTAGCTGTAATGATCTTAAGCTAATAGCCAAAAGATGCAAGTCTTTAACATCGGTCAAGATCAGCAATTGTATAAGCTTGGATCTTGATGAATTCTTCTACCTGACCGGTTCGCTTGAAGAATTCTGTGGTGGTGGCTTTCACAAGTTTGCTCGACTCTATCCTCCTCCAACTACCGAAGAATTCGAACCACCATTCCCCCCAGGACTGTGTCGGTTAGGTCCGGATGGCATTGATATAGAGGGATTGTACCTTGTGGGCCTCTTGGCTTCCCGTTTGAAAAAACTTGATTTCTTATATACCTATTTTGACACCGATGAACAGTGCATGTTGCTCGAAGATTGCCACAATTTGGAAGTTCTTGAGGTACGTCTCATTGTCCCAATTTTTTTGACTAGTTGATATTAATGAATTGCAAACAAGCTAACTATGAATTGAAAAAAAAAAAAAAACAGACAGGAGTTGCGCTTGGAGACCAGGGAATGGAAGCTGTAGCACATTCTTGCAAGAAACTAAAACGGATTCGTATCGATTATCGAACTAAGACCTGATGGAGAATGGTGGGAAGGTCAAGTTCCAGATGAAGATGAAGATGAAGAAGAAGAAGAAGAACTTGCTGTTACTCAAAGGGGATTAACTGCGATAGCCCAAGGTTGTCTTGATCTAGAATACATTTGTGTGTATGTATCCAATATCACAAACGCAGCACTAGAATCCATCGGAATGAACTTGAAAAAACTCCGGGTTTTTCATATAGTTTTACTGGCTACAGAAGAAGTTAATAAAGATTTTCCGCTTGATAATGGAATGCGATCTTTATTAAGTGGCTGCAACAATCTCGCAAGGTTGTCACTCTGTCTTAGGCCAGGAGGGCTAACAGATGTGGGTTTGACTTATATCGGTCAACACAGTCAGAATATAAGATGGATGCAACTGCAGAATGTGGGGGAATCTGATACCGGGCTTCTCAGGTTCTCTAGAGGCTGTCCGAGCCTACGGAAACTTAAACTCATAGGGTGTTCTTTCAGTGAAAAAGCACTTGCCATGGCGGTTTTACGGCTGAGGTCTTTAAGATACTTATGGGTAGAAGAGTATATGGGATATAAAACGGGATTGGATTTGTTAGCAATGGCCCGACCGTTTTGGAATGTTGAAATAATGCCTCCATCAAAGGTTCTTTCGTTTGAAATCCCTGCACATATACTTGCTTATTACTCTCTTGCTGGACCAAGAACCGATTATCCTTCTTATGTCTCTCCACTTGACTCCATTTCTCAATAAATGTGTGAGTGTTTGTTTCCTCTTCGTTTTGTTTGATATTTCAAGTAGTTGTATGTTAGTGGTTACAAGTATTTGTAGTCTAATATATTTTGCGCCATGGATTAGACTTTGTTTCCCAATACAGGCTGCATTATATCTGATCCCGTTGGTTAATATATTCTGTAGAAAGATTCCCATCAGTTTTCCAGTAATATATTCTTGTGATTAGCAAAAAACTACAAACATAAAAAACAAGACACACATAGAAAACAACAAAACAAACAAAAAATTGGGATCATGTAGATATTACAAAGTTTACACTCATGTGCTGAAATTGAATTAACAGTCCAAGATTCTCCTTTTAAGTTATGTACCAAAATCTTTACTTTGTAGTTGGGGAGGTAGTCCTTAGCAAATTGATGCGGAACAAACTGCATAGTGCATAACATGAAAAGTAGTTTGTTTCATTTTCAAATGATAAGATGTTGGTAACTTTGACCATATTAGCTCTAGTTTCTGTAACTTTTACCATCTTTGTTTTCACCAATAAAAAGGTAACCAATTTACAAAAACTATGTTATAAAACCTTAGTTGATTGTGTTAGTGTAGGTGTTAATCTGGTAATAGGTGGTCGATAGTTTTAGTATTTCTTCTCTATAATGTTAGAGGTTTGTATATGCTTACCACCTTGTGAACTGTTACTTTACGTGTTTACCTTTTCTAATGATCTACGACTTTTGTTATGTTAGGGTTTCTTGTTCTTTTATATTTGAAGGACGCATGCTCATTTGAAACTTGTTTTATTCTGTGTGAAAAATTATTCATGAGCCTGGGGTCTCTCTAAGAGCGCCCTCTTTATCGCCGGACTTGTGTGGATTTGTTGGGTAAGTTTGTTTGTTTGTTTATGATATAAAACCTCACACTTTCGAAGATTTTAATTTCAGGTAACCTAACCAGGTAACCCAGTCAATATGATGGCATGGCAGATGAAGTGGCGAGTGTTATGTCAACTGAAGTGTCGGGTCAGCTATGTCAGTGGCTCCATGAGCTTGTGAACTCTTGTTTTTTGGTTCACGTTCACTATTTTTACCAAAATGTTGAACCAGGATCGGAAGATGCATAAATCCTGATGACACTGCAGAAAATGCAGTTCTTTTTTTTTTCTTTTCTCTCAACAACTTTGGTCAAAGATTTGGAATGTACAATGCAAACCAGGATCATATTTGAAAACTAAAGAGTCACCATCCACAAAGGTTCCTATACATTTAAGTCAGCAGCCATGTGTTTCTGTTTCCATTAGGATCCCTCAAGTAAACCCAATTACATGAGGGAAGTTTTCAAGTGTATATTTATTTTGACAGATATGCACATCGCTTCTCTGGTCGTGTCGTGCTTTTAAAAAGCGTGTACCGTTCTAATTCATTTTGATCCCAACAGTCGATAGGCAATCCTAGCATATCACAATTAGGGGCGGAACTAGACATATATTTAAGGAGGTGCACAAAAAAATCTCAAACATTGATGTATAAGAAAAAAAATTACGATTTCATTAGATGAGTACAAAGTAACGCAAAAGTCCTACATTCTAAAATTAACCTTTTCGGTTACCCATTTTTCGAAAGCGTTTCATCACTTGTTTGGTCTTAACATCCATAAGTGCTTTTTTTCTACATTACAAATCAAAGCATCGTTCAAAAATTCATCACCTATTTTATTACGCAAGTCGGTCTTCAAGAGTTTCATTGCGGAAAAACATCTTTCAACGCTTGCGGTTGCGACGAGTAAAACCAAAGTTAACTTTAATAACTTATAAACCAAAGGAAAAGTACGATGCTTTCCGGTTTCCACCATCAAACGAGAGAGGTCCGCAATGCCCTTCAAATTAGCAAAATTCTTATCATCAATCAAAGAGTGATAATATGTTTCAAGTTGACCTTCAAGATACACCCTTTCTGAATCATCAAAATCCATTTTGTACATATTCTATAAATATTCTATAAATAAGATATAAAAACAAATCAAATTATTGATAAAGAAATGTATCATTCACCTGAGAGAAACTCAAATTATTGTTGGTAAATACCGAATCAATTGCTTCTTTTAGAGATAAAGAAGATGTATCCTTCACGTGCACAACTCCAATAAATCTTTCTTTTACAATTCCAAGGCTATTAACATAACGCACCACCAAAGCCATTTGTTCATTTTTTGATACATCACTAGACTCGTCAACTAATAAAGCAAAAACATCATCGCCAATTTCTTCACAAATGGACTTGATTATCTCTTTTGAAAAGCATTGAACAATCTCCTTTTGAATCCTCGGAGATGTCAATTTTTCATTCTAGGGAGCTTTTTCGAAAGTAACATTATAAATGCTTTCATTATGTTCCCGAAGGAATGATAATGTTTCAAGAAAAAGTCCTCTATTAAGCAATTCATCCGACTCATCATGACCACGAAATGTTAAACCATTCTTTAATAAAAATTTACAAGTATCAATCGTAGCACGTAATCGAATTTGATAGTTACTCTCTTCAACTTCGGTTCGCATACGAAAAGCTTCATCAATTGATTGATTTTTCTTCACTAGATTTTCACACTTTTGTCTTGCTTTGTTGTGATAGCTATTTGATGTGTCGGATTTGAACAAGAAAAATGGTCAAGTTAAAAATGGTAAATACTGAGTGACCAAACCACACACTAGGGCAAGCGTACCCGTTGTATGCAATATAGTATCAATAAGTACCGAGTGTCAATCCATGGACGCGTAATCAGACTCCCGATAATGTATCATAACTAATATTTAACCGATGCGATTGGAATGATTGAGTTAAATAAACTAAGCAAGCAATAAAACTAACAGTAAACAAACAGCAGACAACGCAAACGACAGAAAAACAGAATGAGAGAGATATCACCTAGCCTAGAATCCACTAAACTCACATAAGACCCCGGCAAGACCTATCAACATGAAACTATCACCAAGTGAGAATAATCTGACCAAGGAGGACTATAGACACATCCCACATGATCAGACAATTCTAAATGAAGCACAGGTAGCATAATATGTGAATTTACACAACAGTTTCACAGTTTCGGTCAAAACAATCAAAACTCGCATAAATCAGGAAACACTAAGAGAGGTCTCTCTCTCTAAATGAATCCTAATACATGCAATGACTCTAATTCCGATTATCTAGGACCTAGAAATCACTAAACACGAATAAATAGGCTCAAATCTCGCGGTCACAAGTATTCTAACCTATCAAACAATGTCTAGCCAATAACTAGCAAATGAAACAACTCGGTTAAGTTCATTCCACAAGGATGCACACAAAATCAGCTACTAATCAATGATAAATCATCATGTAGGAGGTCTCCGGATCATGCATTAACCCAAAAACCCATTTAAGTCTAAGGATCAACAATAAACTAACTAATAATGGTTGCAATTCCACAATCCCTATCAATTAGTCCACATAATACATCATTAACAGTAGCTAATTAAGCACACATAATCATCCCAAACAATCAAAACTAGAATCAAGAGCAAAAATCACATAATCATGTTGAAAAGTCAAACCGAAAAGTCAAAATGGGTAAAGCTTCATCTAAACTAGGTGATAAATGAGAAATCAGCCACAAATCATGTAACTAATCATGAAATCAGTCCAATCTAAGCAATACATGATCAAACAATCAACAACTAGGAAGAAGAAACCGATTTAGATGAAGAAATCTCCAACCGAAGCCTTCAAATCTTCAATCTAAGCTTCAAAATCTTCAATCCGGCCCTTGATTGCTCCAAAATGACCTCTAATCTCGAAGATCTCTCCAAAACGTGCTCTCTGGTCGAACTCTCCAAACCCTAGGCTCAAAAATTGCTTAAATACACGTTTTGGAATTTTTACCCGATTGCCCAGTAGTTGCGGACTGCCAAAATTTTACTTCTGGGACTGGCAGCCGGCGACATGCACTTTACTGTTTTCTGGGAACAAAACTCGCCGACTGTCAGAATTTCAAACAAATGAGTGGTCGTCCGCGACTGGCACTTTTCTTCTTTTCCAAGCAAAAACTCGCGGACTGCCAGAAATTAATGTAAGAGAGTGGCAGTCCGCGACTCGGCTACTGTAGCAAAATTTCAAAAACTTCTATCTTTTGCTCCCGGGCTTCGATTCACGTTCCGTTTTCGCCCGAATCACCACAAATCAACCAATCACCACCAGATCACCTAAAATTCAACATATGAACAATTAAGTACCAAAATCTCATCAAAACTTGAACAAAAGCCGGATAAAATGCGGGATTAATCACTCGAAAACATGTATAAGATGCGGTGCATCAAACATCCCCACACTTAACCCTTTTTCGTCCCGAAAAAGTTCGCGATGGAATCACAACCGAAAATTTTGACTTTTAGGTACTATCTTTTATTCAAAAACATAGATACTCACACGGTAGCCACGATTACCGGTATTTTGGTCCGAATAAACCCAACCGCCGAAAATCGAAGTCCCTGAACATGCTTTATTCAATTTTATTACCAATTATGGGTCCCACACTATCAGATTCGCAACTCGGCCTAATCCCATCTCAAAGCATGAATCAGCACGGGTAAAACTGGATTAGGGCTTTTCCCACCACAATTGAATACAATACTTATGACTTGGAGATTATGGAATGTGAATGGATGGAATGATGGGTGAGCTTGAATTGAAATTATTTATTTAATCCTAAAACTAGGGCGAGTCTCCACCTGACATTACATCTCTTGAGTCCCTATCCCGAGAGGTAGTAAGCAGGCTTTGACCCTCGCACACAAAACCACATCACCCCAATAGATCATCTCCGGAGTCCCTATCCCTAGAGGTAGAACGTAGGATCAACGAATTTTGTGCACTTTATTCGATTTTTTTTCATCATCTTTTTTTTTTATCATCTTTTTTTTTTCATTCATTTTTTTTTTCATTTTTCATTCTTTTTTTTTTTGCATAAATAAAATTCAAAACAAGCTCCAGATGGATGGATGGATGGGGCGCCACTATTTCTCGGATTTATTTTCATAAAAAGATCATAGTGTGCCAGGTTATCTCCAAATCATAAACATTTTACTCAATAGAGGTACCTATCAACTTATTCAACAGTTTCGGCTTTGCTACTACACTAAAGGCGGGAACCCACAATATTTATTAATTTAGATTTATTTAAGTAGCGAAATTAGGATTTTTAAGCTTTCAGAAATCAGCTGGGCCTACCAGCACATCAAAAACTAAGCGCACCTTCAACTTTATTCAATTTTAATTACATTCACCAAAAGCCAAAAATTCAAGTTTTTCTATCATTTTCCATTTTTTTACCGCAAACAAATCTCAAGGACCAAGTAAACAACGCAACAAGGGGAAATGATCATAAAATTTCCAAAATTTTCACAATTTCAGTTCAATTTACCCTCCTCCCCACACTTATTTCGTACATTGCCCTCAATGTACAGTAAATCACAATCAAGCACAAAAAGAGGTAAAGGGAACTGAAATACTCCCCTGATCACTGTCGATGTGCCAGTGAACCGTATAATGAATCTCGAACAACTCTCGACCAATAAAATGCCAGAACTGTCGGAAGATGTGCCAAATGAGCCCAAAATATCTCCAAAAATGAATGATGAAACAGCTCTCGACCAACAGGTGCCAGAACTGCTTCTCAGGTAAGTATCTAGTCAAACACAACACACATCAAAGCCAACATCAAATAGATACATAACAGTGCAAAGTATCAAGTCAACCCAACCCATATACAAAATATCCCGAGTTTGTATGAGATAAATACATCAAAATCAAAAGAAATAGGATATAACTCGGATAAGAAGTAACCGATGTCTCAGGGCTGCTAATCAAGTGGAGGCTAGACGAACGGGAGGCGGTGGGGGGGGGGGGGTGAAAACCACGAACGGCTGCTTCTTTGATGCCTTGCACTTCTTGCGCTTCTTCCCAGCGCGCGAAGATGGAACCTGATCCGAAATTGCAAAATTTCTCAACAAAATAATGTTAGTACAATGAAGAAAATGAGAAAATATGAAAATCGGGCTTTAGACGGGCAATAGCTGAGATAATCGGCAAAGTAATGTAATCTGATCGAATGCAAACCGCGAGAATGGAGATTGAGTACCTGACAACTTGCATTAACCAGAACCAGCTAAACCCGAGAGAAACCCTAACACGAACCGTCCAATTGTCGTTTATGAAGAGAACGGTTCGCATGTCAAGCCAATGTGATCAGAAAACAGGGCGGTGAGTCGCTAGAATGGAGATTGATTACCAACGACTTGCAGCCATTGAACTAGTATGCACAATCACAGTTTTACCTAAAACGAGCTGTTCATTTGTCATTTATGAAGGGAACGGCCCGAAATAAGCAAAACAACAGAAAAACCGATGAAATCCTAGCACAAACCGCCATTTGTCACTTATGAAGAGACGGCTTGCGCGAGGACTAAACCCATAAGCTTAGAAAACCAGTGTGTGGACGTTTGTTTAAATATTATGAAGTGAACGCCACACAAACTGGAATTCTAAACAAACCCGAGAAATTGTACCGTCCTACGGACCACTGGAATGGAGATTGAGTACCAATGGCCCGCATTACGACACAAAACTCCCAAAAATCAGGCATGATCCGTTCGTTTCTCAGACAAACCAACACCCAATTGTGGGTGTTCCAAACAAACAATCAGACAATAATCAAGCAGATAGGCATCGAGGCATCCAGAATTGAAATGTTAAACAACTAAAACCTAAATTATCATAACAAACGAGAAATGTACAGGAACAATTTAAATGAACTAAGAAAAGTAACGAAGCAAGAAAACTAAACCTAAAACACGTAATGAACCTAAACGATCAAAATGAAACACATGGAATTAAAACAACGAAGCCTAATTAATTAAACATATTTTTCTGATTTTTTTATAGTTTTTTTTTTTTTGAAAAATAAATATAAAACCAGCCGAAAGCTAAGGGTAAATTGAGGGTAAATTGAAATTGAAACAATTTGGGGGGTTTTTTAAAGTTTTGACCTAATTTTGACCGGGGCAAAATCGCGGACTGCTAAAAATACTTTAGAAAATTTGGCGGTCGGCGACTCGCAAGAAATTATCAGATTTAGAGATGGGTCGCGGACTGCCAGAAATTAATCAATAAAAATGGTAGTCCGCGACTGTTGTGCACCAGCAAACTTAAAAAAAAAATTTAACACTCAAAAACATCCGGAATCGCAATAAAACTAAACCAAACCATCAAGAATCAACTAAAACTATCCTAATACTTACCCGGGACTGTTCGGGACTCAAAAATGATGTCACAAACCTGTTATGCTCGTTCTTTACCCGAAACTTATCCAAAATTCCAAAAATAACCCTATTATGCAAAGTCTTCAACTTGGCACGCAAAACGATGCAAACCTCACCCGAATGAACCTCTTTTCTGCCCCGGATGCATCTACCAACCTGCAAAACTAAAAACCACGCATAAAATGAAAAAAAAAAGATCAAATGCAACTAATTTAACCTAAAATTACCAAAAAGTCAAAGAAGACCAAGAAAAAGTCAAACTAAGCTAGAAATCAACCAAATAAGCACATAATACCTAAATTAACCTTAAAACCTAAACGGGTTGCCTCCCGCAAGCGCTGAAATTATTTACGAGTCGTCAGCCCGACTCGGCCCCGCGATCAGGGCGGAACGTCCAAAAGCGTAACAACCTCCTCGTTCGCGTCAACCGGACTTGACAAGTAATGCTTCAACCTATGTCCGTTAACCTTGAACGAGCTACCATCGACTCCCTCAATCTCAATCGTCCCATACGGAAAAACCTGTTTCACCACGTGAGGACCAGACCATCTAGACTTCAACTTACCCGGAAACAGTTTCAACCTCGAATTAAAGATAAGCACACGATCTCCCGGTTTGAAGTCTTTCTTCCTAATATGACTATCGTAAATCCTCTTGGTCCGCGCTTTGTACGAACCTGATGTCTCGTACGCGTGATCGCGTAACTCCTCCAACTCGTGTAACTGAAAGAATCGTCCTCGAGTCGCCTGATCTAAATTCGGATTAACGGCTTTAATAGCCCAATAAGCGCGATGCTCGATCTCAACTGGTAAATGACACGCCTTTTCGCAAATCAACCTGAACGGTGTCGTGCCCGTAGGTGTCTTGTAAGCCGTACGGAAGGCCCACAATGCGTCATCCAGTTTCTCTGCCCAATCCTTACGGTTCTTACTAACCGTTTTCTCCAAGATTTGCTTAATCCCACGATTCGTGACCTCAACCTGCCCACTCGTTTGGGGATGATATGGTGTAGCCAGTCTATGCGTAACCCCATAACACTGCAACGCCTTCTCCATCTGCGCGTTGCAAAAGTGGGTGCCAGGATCGCTAATCAGTGCCTTCGGCACTCCAAATCTCGCGAACAGTTTCCTCAAAAACCTCATAACAACTCTCGCATCATTAGTGGGGAGGGCTTGTGCCTCGACCCACTTCGAAACATAATCAACTGCAACGAGAATGTATTTGTTCCCGCGAGATGGCGGAAACGGACCCATAAAGTCGATACCCCAGATATCGAAAATCTCACAAACCTGAATACTAGTCTGGGGCATCTCGTCTCTCTTACCTAAATTGCCTGTGCGCTGACAATTGTCACATTTGCTAACTAACTCAAACGCATCTCTGAAAATGGTCGGCCAGTAGAATCCCGACTCAAACACCTTCTTTGCGGTGTAAAACGTTGCGTAGTGTCCTCCGGTCGGACCCTCGTGACAATGTCTCAAAATCTGACGTGCCTCATGTCCATGCACGCATCTCCGGATCACAGAATCAACTCCAACTCTATACAAATGCGGATCCTCCCAAATATAGTATTTCACATCCGACAAGAGCTTCTTCTTCTACTAAAATGTAAGTGCTTTCCGCAAAGCACCAGTCGACAAATAATTCGCCAAGTCGGCGAACCACGGCTCATCCGGATCATCTCTCGCCTCTACAAAATCAAGCAACTCATGGGGGAAATAGTCATTTATGGGAATCCCCTTGAGCTGATCATCATCAGAACCCTCTAAGCGCGAAAGATGATCGGCCGCAACATTCTCGGCCCCTTTCTTCTCTCGGATCTCGATATCAAACTCCCGAAGTAACAGAATCCAGCGAATGAGACGTGGCTTGGCATCCTGTTTACTAAAAAGATATTTAATCACCAAATGATCCGTGTAAACAATAGTCTTGGACAAGACAAGATATGATCTGAATTTATCGAAGGCAAACACAACAGCTAGGAGCTCTTTCTCAGTTGTGGTGTAATTCTCCTGCGCATCATTAAGAGTCCTGCTAGCATAGTAAATCGGATGGAAGTGTTTGTCCCTCCTCTGTCCCAAGACTGCTCCCACTGCGAAATCGCTCGCATCACACATCAACTCAAAGGGTTGCGACCAATCGGGTGCAACCATGATCGGAGCGTTCACCAACTTGTCTTTGATCAAGTTGAGCGCTGTCAAACACTCATCAGAAAACACAAATGGGACATCTTTCTCTAAGAGCTGTGTCATCGGCCTAGTGATTTTCGAAAAATCGCGTATGAATCGGCGGTAAAAACCCGCGTGGCCTAAGAAACTCCTAATCGCTCTAACAGAAGTGGGAGGTGGAAGTCTAGAAATAGTATTAACTTTGGCTCTATCCACCTCAAGCCCCGCACGTGAAATCTTGTGCCCAAGCACAATACCCTCGCCAACCATGAAATGGCACTTCTCCCAATTAAGCACCAGGTTCGTCTCCTCACATCGAGCTAACATCCGTGATAAGCTCGTCAAACACTGATCAAAGGAACTCCCAAAAACAGAAAAGTCATCCATGAAAACCTCCATGGAGTCCTCGATCATATCATGAAAAATCGCAACCATACAGCGCTTAAATGTCGCTGGAGCGTTACATAATCCAAACGGCATGCGTCGGTAAGCGAATGTGCCATAGGGACATGTAAATGTGGTTTTCTCCTGATCCTCCGGTGCGATGGGGATCTGGAAATAACCTGAAAAGCCGTCAAGAAAGCAATAATAACTGTGACCGGCTAAACGCTCCAACATCTGATCAATGAACGGTAGGGGGAAATGATCTTTCCTCGTAGCATCGTTGAGTTTGCGATAGTCAATGCAAACTCTCCACCCCGTAACCGTACGCGTAGGAATCATCTCATTCCTCTCATTCACGACAACTGTCATGCCCCCTTTCTTGGGCACAACCTAAACCGGACTAACCCAAGGTGAATCAGAGATAGGATAAATCAAACCAACATCCAAAAGCTTCAAAACCTCTTTCTTCACCACATCCTGCATGTTCGGGTTCAGTCGTCTCTGTCTCTACACAACAGGCTTAAACTCATCCTCCATCAAAATCTTTTGCGTACAGAAAGAAGGGCTAATCCCCTTAATGTCCATAATCTTCCACGCAATAGCCTGTTTGTGCTCTCGCAAAACATCTAACAACCTCGATTTCTCATCAACCGTCAGATCTGAT
>JBCNJP010005232.1:0-20433 GCA_039602395.1 Deinandra increscens subsp. villosa | reverse complement strand
TTGTGATGTAGCATCAGATATGCAAGAAGACTCTTCAGAAGAAACCTTTTCATTTGCAGATGGAGAAGACACTTTCTTCTTCCAAAATTGAGACTTTTTATCTGAAAACACCTTCTCTTTCTTTTTCTGCTCAGCTTTGTACTTCTTCTTGTTAGAATTTTTAATTGAACCTATTTTCCTTCATATGCCAAACCACCATACTTCTGCTTAGGATGTTCTTTCACAGAATGACCTTTTGATGCTAGACGAGAAAATTCATCTTTGATAGCTTTAACACCAACTTTCTTATTTAATAAAGATTCATCAATCACGGTATCAGAAAAATCAGGAATCTTCACATGACCTGGATTTCCTTCAAAAATCTTTTCTTTATCCAGAAATATAGACTTGGAATCAAACTTGAATCCTTTGCAATAATCAACCTCCTTTTTATTCTTCTTAGATTTTGACTTCTTTGATTTTCCAGATTTAATACCATCTCCTTCAGGATAATCTTGCAACTTCTAAGTTGAATTATCATTAGATGACGTTTTCAGACCAACCACTTGAGCAGGAACTTCATGATTATCGACATCTTTGCTTGGTTTTCCATCTCGTTCCAGATGATACAGATAATTCTGAAACACACTTGATGTATTGTAGTTCTCAAGTTTTCATTGAAGATCAAGCATTTCAATCTTTATCTCAGAAACCTTTGTATTAGCTTCCAATAACTCCTTTTGAGAAGCAATAAATTTCTCAGACAACTCGCTATACTTATTCTTTTGAATATACATTCTATCACATCCAACAAAAACTTCTGCAGTAACCTTCTCTACCTGTTTCTTATAATAGGCAACATCTTGTTTCAAAATGTCATTTTGACTTTGAACCTCACAATTTTCATCACGCAACTTTGTGAGTTCCTCCTGAAGTTGAATTATTCTATCAGCAGCTTCGACAACAATTTTATTAACTTTTTCATATTTCTGTTATATAGGATAACATTTCGCAAATAAAGCATCAAAATCTTCAACAGCTTCCTTTTCATTAGCTTTAACTTTATTGCATTCTTCAATTAACACTTCTTTTTCTTTCAACCAATCTTCCTTAATTTTAACAAAATCAGTAACGTTGTATAAGAGGAAGATGCACTCTGTTGAATTTTTCGGACGTAATTATCATGAATTTTATTTTTCCATTCCTCTAATTCTTTTCTCAGAATATTATTTTCTTCAGATAACTTCGCTTCTTTCTTCTCTAACTCTTCAATTTTACCTTTAAACTTCACCTCTTGATCAACTGTTTTATGAGAAACTGTAGACATATGGTCCTCACACTGTCTCTTTACAAAATCCCATATCTGCTTTGCTTTTCCATAATTTCTTACTTGACCAATAAAAGATATAGGCAAAAATAACAGAAGAAGTGCAATAGCTTTTTCATGTTGAGCATATGATTCATCTTTTTCAGGTGAAAAATCCCATCTCATATTAAAATTACCACCAAAAGTTGGATACTGATATTCATTTGTAATCGGTAACCACAACCATTTATCCAAATCAACAATATATGCTCTAAAATTTATTGCCCAACCATGATAATCTCCAAGATTTATCAACTTCGGCACATCCTGACGATGATTCGCAATAAATGCATCAATTGCATACATTTTGAAAATTGTGAAATTGAATATCAAAACTTCAAACTCGAAAACGGAGGTCTTAAAGACGGATTTTGGGGGTCAAACCGGAGGGTACTAGCCGTTAGGTGAGTAAAAGTATAGATCTCTTCGAGACGAACGTTTTCGCTGGTATCGGGTTCCGTAACTCACCGTAATCCCCTTTTCGACTAAGGGGCACCCGCTACCACATTGGCCTTGCCTGGGTGGTAGTGGATCTCGCAATCGTAATCCTTTATGGTCTCAAGTCATCTTCGTTGCCTCATATTTAACTCTTTTTGCTCGAAGAAGTACTTGAGGCTTTTGTGATCAATGAAAATCGTGCATTTCACACCATGGAGGTAGTGTCGCCATATCTTCAAGGCAAACACCACCGCCGCCAACTCCAAATCATGAGTTGGATAATTCTGCTTGTGGACTTTTATTGTCTCGAAGAATACGCAATTACCTTGCCCCTTTGCATTAATACACAACCAATGCCCATTTTTGAGGCGTTAGAATAGACCACCATATCATTTGTTCCCTCCGGGAGGGTTAAAACCGGTGCTTGCGTCAACTTCATTTTAAGGCTTTGGAAGGCCTCTTCTTGCTCCGCAACCCACACAAACTTAGTGTCTTTACGGGTTAATTTAGTCATGGGTAGGGCTATCTTTAAAATGTCCTGAATAAACCTCCGATACTAACCCGCCAACCCAAGAAAACTCCAGAATTCAGTTCGATTCTTTGGGGGTTCCCATTTGGTAACCACCTCAATCTTGGCCAGATCCACCATGATGACTTCAGCACCAATTACATGGCCTAAGAATTGCACCTCTTTTAGCCAGAACGCACATTTGGAGAATTTGGCATACAGCTTCTCCTCCCTAAATTTTTCTAGTACCTCCCTCAAGTGTTTAGCATGCTCCACTTCTTTTTGGGAGTATACAAGAATATCATCGATGAACACGATCACCGACCGGTCCAACATGGGCTTGCACACCCGGATCATGAGATCCATGAAAGCCGCGGGTGCGTTGGTTAGTCCAAAGGACATCACCAAAAATTCATAGTGCCCATATCTTGTCCTGAAGGCCGTCTTAGGAACATCTTCCTTCCTCACCTTCAGTTGATGGTACCCCGAACGCAAATCTATTTTCGAGAACCATTTCACCCCTTGTAATTGATCGAACAAGTCATCAATTATGGGCAATGGGTACATATTCTTCACTGTGAGCTTATTCAGCTCCCGGTAGTCTATACACATCTGCATGCTACCGTCTTTCTTTTTCACAAATAATACCGGGGCTCCCCATGGAGAGACACTCAGTCTAATGAATCCCTTATCCAAAAGTTCCTGGATTTGGGTCATCAATTCTTGCAATTCTGCCCGCGCCAGTCTGTATGGAGCTTTTTCCACTGGCTTCGCATTAGGTACTAGATCAATCTTGAACTCCACCTCTCGATCGGGTGGTATCCCTAGTAAATCATCCGGAAACACATCTTTAAATTCCCGCACCACTGGTACTTCATCCAATGCAGGACCTTGGACTGTAGTGTCCGTCACCACTGCAAGGTATGCCTGGCACCCATGCAGCATGAACATTCTCGCTTCTAGCATTGAGCATAATAATGGTGCATTTTGTTTTTCACCAAATATGGTGACTTTGTTCCCCTTTGGCGTAGTTATCTCTATCGCCTTCCGGTCACATATGACCTTTGTGTGGTTATGGGGTAGCCAATCCATCCCTACCACCACTTTAAACTCCCTCATCGCCATCAGAATGAGATCAATTGAGTATTCTTCGTCACCGAAGAAGATTTTGCAACCACGACATACATCATAAACAAATATAGATTTATCATTAGCAATTTCTACCTCTAAGGGTACTTTCAATATTTCAATAATAAATGAGGGGTGCTTAACAAAATCATATGAAACATATGATCTATTAGCCCCCGTGTCAAACAACACGTGGGCATGTATCGAATTCACAAGAAATGTACCTGCCACCACATCTGGATCGGATTTGGCCTCATCGGCCGTAAGTTGGAAGGCTCTGCCCATGGCTTTTGGCACTTCCACCTTTCCGCTACCTTTGACTCCATCTTTCTTGAGCTTAGGACACTCTGCTTTCTTGTGCCCCGATTGGTAGCAGTTGTAGCACCTAGGTACTTCGGAAGGGCAACTAGCAACCCCATGACCCTTCTTGCCACAATTGAGATACGGGCGATCTTTAAAGATACATTCGCCCGAATGCCCTTTGTTACAATACTTGCATTTAGAGCTACCTCCCTTGGAGTCCTTATTCTTTGTCGATTCACCCACTTTTTTCTTTTTCGGGGGAGTAGGATTTCCCTTAGTAGGCTTCCTTGCTTCTTGAGCATCTTGCCGGGTTATATCCAGTTCCCGCACTCGGGCGGCATTTATCATCTGTTCCACCGTAGTGAACTGATTAAGGGGTATAAACTCCTTAATCTTTGGTTTCAACATGTTCCGATAAAAGAACATTCGTGCCCCTTCAGTTGGTAACACATCACTGCAAAATTTCACCCGGTCAAGATAAATTTCGGTAATCTCATCCACCGTTTGAGTATCCCCTTGTTCAAGTTTGAGGAACTCTTGTTTCAGTTCATTGACCATAGAAGTTGGGCAATAATGTTCGGTAAACAACTCCTTGAACTCGGACCAAGTAATGGCATTAGCTGCCACCTCTCCCTTTTCCAGGACTTTTGCGTCCCACCAATCTTTAGCCCGGTCGATTAGTAGACCCGTGGCATATACAACTTGATCGGCTGCCTCACAATGGCATCTTTTGAACACACACGCTATCGGGTCTACATCACCCATGTATTATGGGGGTTTACATGCCATGAAATCTTTGAAGGTGTTCCCCTTCTTAGAATTGCTTGCCTCCTTTTTATTGAGGAGGGCATTCTTCAGTTCCTCGAATTTCTCATTCAAGGTGTTGAGAAGATCCTCTTGGATCTTTTGCACATATTCAGGGATAGCCGTTTGAATAGCCTTCCCCATCTCTTCTGATATCTGGGCCCTTAAGGCCTCATTCCTCTGTTCCTCCGTGAGACCTCCATCATGTTGGTCCGTCATGGTTCTACAGAGTTAACATCGTATTAGTTCAACAATATCAATTTCCTTTGCCCATAGCAATGTAACATGAATTTTATTGGCCTTTTCCAGTTTAACTCAACACGTTTATACAAGGTCTTTAGCCGTAGCTTTAACCCGTTTCTACCTCCCACCACTTACTTACTTACTTCTGGTTCAAGTGAATAACACTTCCCTGTGCGTTTCTCTAGGTGATAGTTAATAACTTCACCTCTTACTAATCATACATGAAAACCATTCATTCAATCAAATTTAATCAATAATATCCAATTTCTTAACTAATTGGACTTACCCGGATACTCAATCAAGCTTGAACTGATCACTCTCCCCGTTTCATGAGCTTAGGGTTTGAGTTCAAGCGTTATTCAAGTACTTGAATCCCTCAAACCTTGGCTCTGATACCAACTTGTAACACCCATACACATTTTTAGGTAAAACATAACGTTTTGGTAACGCGGAATTTCGGTCCCGAAAATATTTTCATTTGTTTTAAGCTATACATAGCTTTACAAAAGGTTAACCCATAGTTTCATACGTTTAAATCCACTACTATGGTTCTTGTTTTGGTCAAAAATTCACAAAGGAATTTCGTATTCCAAACTTAGAATGTGAGGTAGTGTGCTTGCTGATATGTTCGAAATGTAAAACTGAACACAAGGATGTAACGAGGGAAAAATCCAGGATTCTTCGAGTTGCCTCTAGGAATCCTAGCAAAAAAACCTCGGGAGCCGGCCTGAAGATCCCGCTACCACACAATTTTATTGATAGGAAACTGAAAATTACAAGTGTTTTGGAGGTTTGATCGATCAGGCTAAGTGTTACAGAGATCGTATGCTATCAGAGCTAATGTGTGAGTGTGTTGTGTGTTCCTACTGATCGAATCCTCGATTTATATAACAAATACAATAATAACAAACTTTCCGGGATTCCCGGGATCCTATCGCCCAACTAATTCGACCGTTAAGGGCCTCTCCGTTCACTTGGTCCACGATCTTCTTCAGCTGGAGCGTAAGTTTCGGAGGTAGTTAATGACTCCGGTGATACCTGGTCAAATAAACATGCGGCAAATATGAGGGTTAGTAAAAATAATATAATCAGGATACCTGAGTTTACGAGATTCCCAGATGACAATAGGATTCCTGAACTGTCTGAGCTTCCTGTGAGCATCCTGAAAATACACCCCCAACAATTGCCCCTTGAATTTCAACAGCTGTGGATAAGTTTGACAGCCGTTAAAATTCAAAAAGATGCCATATTAACGGCGTGTAGACGGTAAAAGCAGTTAGGATGTGACTGATTTCTCGGCGTCCAAGAGATGGGACGTTTTTCTTTAAATAGGAGGTAAATCCATGAGATCTTCACCGTCTTCTTCGCAAAAACCTCTCGAGCTTCTCCGGTATTCCAGGTCAGTCCCCTTCTTTCTTTCTCGTTTTCCTTCGTGTTTTTCGGCCATGGCCAAGAAAAACACTCGATCTTCTTCGTCGTTAAGCTCTCCGATCGCCGAAGATTTCCATGATCAGGGGTATATCATCCCCTGTGAGGAAGAAAACTGTTCCTTCGACGATCGCGATATCCTCGAACTCAAGAATTCCGGCATTTTTCCGCCGGAGACCGTTTTCCGACCCTATAGTTCTCTCGTCAAGTCCGATTTCACGTCTACTACTTGGGTCTGTTTCATGTACTACCCTTTTTCGCTCGGAATGACATTCCCCTTTCCAGAGCTCGTTACCCAGTTTTTCAAAACTACCCGGCTTTCCTATTCCCAAACCATGCCGATGGTCTGGAGAATCTTGTATTCTCTGGACCAGTTGAACCAAACCAGGAATCTCGACATTGGGATTCCTGAGATCTGTGAAGCATATAAGTTAAGAACCCATGGTTGTAGCCGATTTGTTCTCCAGGCTCGTACCTCCACCTCCCAGTTGATTCCCCGAGCTTCCCACAATGACCATGACTGGAAGAAGCGTTTTTTCTTCGTCAAACGAGACTCGATTCCTGGGGGGACGGAGTTGCCGTTGAAGTGGGTTGAGAAGGGTAGGATATTGAAGCTCCTTGTTGTTGCTAACTTTCCGATATGTGTCTAACTTTTCTGTTGTTTTCTTCTTTGCAGCACCCAAATTTGAGAATCTTATCAAGAAGCAGCCTGATTTCAAGAAGCTCGAAGCAATTTATCGGATTCCTGCCAACGAGAGAGCCCTAGTTCTTGAAGCAACAGCCAGCGAAAACAGCTATTCAGCCGACCACACTCCCGCCATGTCTGGTAAGTCTTCGTAGGGTTCTGAATTGTTTACTTATTCGAGCATCCTGGATATTAATAACCTGTTTCTGTCTGCAGCTCCCAAATCCAGCGCCTCATTTTCCCTGAAGGATCTAGACAGTCTCCTCAAAGTCAAGAAGGAACAACTTGAGCATCCCACCGTCTCCAAGCCGCCTGTCAGCCGACCAAAAGCCTCGGCTTCCAAGAAGAGAAAGGCCCCTGAGACTCCAGCAGCTCCCGTGGTGTACCTGGAAACCTTCGAAGATCTTGCCCCTTCCGAGGTCAGCAACAAGATCCTCTCGATGCAGACCATGATCAACCTGGTAAGAAGCTCAAATAATTTCATGTTAGTTTCATACCTGTTACAGCTGCTGATCAGGATTCCTGTTTGCGTAGGGTGTCGAGAAGCTGAGCTTCCAGGCTATGGACATGGAGAAGAAGCTCATCGAAGCCAACGAGAAGATCCAGGCTCAAGCTGAGACTGCTAGGGGTAAGACCCTTCTCTATGAGCATAAGCTCACTGAGCAGCGTCAAGCCCTGGAAGCCAAGATGGCCGCTGATGCTGAAACCGGCCAACTCTCGGCTGCCCGGAGCGTCCTAGAATGCAAAATTCAAATGGCAGAAGAGGCTGAAGCGGCTGGCTTTCAGGTTCCGGGTTGGGACATAGCAGGCTGGAGGCTGGTCTTGGAATCGCTGGGAGGAGATGGTGATGGGGAAGGAAAAGATGGGACCGATGGTGGCTCCTCAAAGGTGGTTCCGGATTCTCCGGTTGCCCCAACAAGGGCTTTTGTGATCGAGCTGGGAAGTGGCAAGAAACTGGAGGATGTGGTGGAGCCGGTGGAGGAGGAGAAGACAGTGGGCGATGAGGACATTGCAACGGTCTGAGCCCACTTTTTAGGTTTTTAGGTGGTTCTTTTGGTGGTTCTTGTGGTTGAAAGCAATTTCTCTGGTCCTGTAGAGTGAACAAGTAGCAAGCAACGACAATGGTGAGTGTTGGTACTAGAATTCAGGAGACGATGAGCAGCTCGCATCAGCTCGTAGGCACTTCATGGTAAGGATCCTGAATAATATTTACTTACTAACGGTTGCTTCTCTATTGTTTGTTACTCGCAGGTTGACTTGGTCATTCATCACGTGTCCTAAAGACTCGGTCTATCAACAGAATCGTGGGTCAGTTGGGATTCAAACGGCTAGTTGGCGAACGTGGACTTAGTTGCTATTTTTTAGGAAAATTAGTTGCTATGTATTTCGTATTTAAACAGAGCTCTAGGCTTACACACACACACACAATCTTTTCGATTACAATTCTCTGCAACACTTAGAATTCGAGCTCATTTACTTTGTAATCAGAACTTTCATTATATAAAAGTTTTAGGCGGCAGGTACTTTGAACCGGCCCCCGAGGTTTTTTGCCAGGCTCCTTGAGGATACTCAAGGATACTTGGATTTTCCCTCGTTATATCCTCGTGTCTATTCTAGCAATTACATTTTCATCCTTATTTACATCAAACACGCTACCTCACATACAAAGTTTGATCAACTAATTGCTTAGGCAGTTTTTGACCAAAACAATTTGGCGCCCACCGTGGGGCAAACGGTGTTTGAATTCAGCTAAAAGCCTTGATCTTCTTCCCATAACCGATTCTTGAAAATGTCGACTCAACCAAAGATTACTTCGAAATCTGTTTCGTCCACTAAACCGACTGTGAGCACCGGTCTTCCCCCAATGACGAAGAAAGCAACTGATACTGATGCTAAAAGAACGGAATACCCTACTTTTACTGGTTCTCAAGGTACGTCCACTAACTCTGCTATTTCTAATGATGATCTCTATGTTTTGATCAGGCAGATGAAGGCCCGTGCGGATGAACAAAGCAAAACCAACGAGATAATGATGAAGGAGATCATGGAATTGAAGAAATCTAAGAAACCAGTGGAGGAGATTAGCCCGTTGATGCCAAAATCATTCGGGTTCGACTCTCCGGAAATATCGGAGCAGCCAAAACAGAAAATAAACCCCTTCACTGCTCAAAAATCAGGTGTTGCAACAACTACTACTGCGAGATTTTCGGGCCCTCAGCAACAGAAGAGTCCCGGAGTGACAGATCTGGGATACTCTGGGTTCTACTCCGAGCAGCCCCTAGAATCTTATTACGGTGGATATGGAAGTCAGCAGCCGCCGAGATGCTCGAGTCAGCAACCATCCGGGTCGCTAAGTCACCGGGTGCCAACGGTATCAATGCAACAACCTGTATCTCAGCCACAGCGGTTTGCTGCAACGAACCCTCATGAGCCTTGGAGTCAGCAATCAGCAATGCCTACTCCACAGATGCCACAGGGATCCTCATCTCAGCCATTCCAACCATATCGGAGCCGCTTCCGAGCAGCTCAGGATCCTCAAGGATCCTTATTTTCTAACCCTACTGTCTCTACAGGCACATTCCCAGGTTCATCTCAGGAGATGCATGAGGGAGACTTCATCCCCATGCAAGTGGAGACTACGACTGAGCCAACCGTCGTTAGAGATACTGGATATGGACCTCAAATCCCTCTACAAACTTCCAGGGCTGGTAACAACTTTGATAATTATTATACTAACCCTAACCAAGGAATTGTGCAGGATGCAGGTATTAACCCCGTCATCGCCAGGGAACTTCAGAGATTGAAAGACATGATCTCAAGTGTTCCTGGTGTTATTCGTCCAATTCCTGAAGTGCCAGCGGGCAGCCACAGGATATCCAGATTTGCATGGCCCATCTGTGACGTAGAGATACCGAAAAGATTTCAGACCCCCAACATGAAACTCTACGATGGAACCACAGATCCTGAGGAGCACGTGGCACAATACAGGGAGCGAATGGAGATCAACCCCATTCCTGCAAACATCAAAGAAGCTTGCTTATGCAAGGGATTTGGTTCAACACTGACAGGACCAGCCTTGAAATGGCTACTCAGTATCCCTCCTAACACTATTACTTCTTTTCCCCACTTGGTTAACTTGTTTAATAACCAGTTTTCTTGCAGCAGGAGCTTTGAGAAGCTCACTGGTGATTTGTACAGGATAGTTCAGAAGCCCAGTGAATCCCTAAGGGATTACGTGGCCAGATTTGGTCGAGAAGCTCTAGATATCCCTAACTTGGATATGGCTGCTGCTGTAGAAGCCTTCAAAATGGGGATTAGAGGGGATTCCCGATTTTATGATGATTTGGTTATGACTCCTTGCAGGAACCTTGATGAGGTCAGAACAAGGGCACTGAGGTTCATCAGGTTGGAAGACGATAAGAAGATCCAAAAAAGAGGTGAAGAAACGTCGGGCAGAAGGACAAACTCTCCCGGGAAACAACAAAGAAACAAACCCTATTATCGTAATGATAATCCAAGGGTCAACGAAGTGGAAGAGGAAGACGACGAAGAGAACTTCCCAAAGGTATCTGATTATTGCTTTTCGGTTGACACAAGTGGTTTGTTATGTGCCTTGCAGGATCTAGGTGATAAAGCCAGGTGGCCAAGAAAATCGGATAAACAAGGATCATGGAAAGATAAGTCTAAATGGTGTGCCTACCACGAAGACTTTGGGCACTTAACAGATGATTGCATAGCCCTTCGGAAAGAGATCAGTTACCTGCTCAGCAAGGGGCATCTCAAGGAATTGTTTGGCAGGAAGAAGAGTAAAACTCAAGAAGCTGCTGAGCTGCCCAAAAGAGCGCAATCACCACCAGCAGATGCTAAAGTGATCAACTTCATCTCCGGAGGATCTGACATATGTGGGGCCTCTTTCTCATCAGCAAAAAGACATGCCAAGGAGGCTAAAATGGATCAAGGCAGTCGACCAAAGAAGAATGCAATATTGACTGAAGACAAAGTCATTTCTTTTGACGAAACTGATAAGCAGGACATCCAGGATCCTCATCATGACAGTCTGGTAATTACATTATGTATTGCTAACCATTATGTTCGCAGGATCCTGATAGACAATGGCAGCTCAGTCAACATTATTCAATTGGACGTGCTTAAGAAGATGAGCATTCCCGAAGAAGAGATAATTCCAAGATCCTCAGTATTAGTAGGATTTAGCGGAGAAACCAAGCATACGGTTGGAGACATCAGACTTCCTGTTTACGTAGAAGGAGTCAATTCCATGCAGAAATTCTGCGTTATTGATTCCCTGCCTTGTTGCAATGTAATCTTGGGAAGGCCATGGATCCATGACATGAAAGCAGTTCCATCTACCTATCATCAATGTGTGAAGCTTCCCACACCTTGGGGAGTTGTAAGAATACTAAGTGATCAACAAGAAGCCAAAGACTGCTACACTTCTGCTATGAAGAACACTATCAAGTCAAAGCCAGCATAGCAATTAAAGAAACCAGCACGAAGAGTTCAGATGACAAAGGAATTGGAGACCAAAGAAGTTCAACTCAATCCTGAAGATCCTGAAATCAAAGTGCTGGTAGGAACAAATATTCCTGAGGATACTGAGGAGCAGCTCGTGAGCCTCTTAAAGTCCAGAGTCACAACATTTGCATGGAAACATGAAGACATGACAGGTATATCTAAAGATATTATTACTCATAAACTTGGTATAGATGAATCTTTCAGGCCAATACATCAGAAGAGAAGGAAGTTCGCTCCTGAGAGAAACGTCATAATCCAAGAGGAAGTTGACAGGCTGCTCAAATCAAGAATGATCAGAGAAGTTAAGTATCCTCGCTGGTTGGCTAATGTGGTGGTAGTCCAAAAGAAGAATGGTAAGTGGAGGGTATGTGTAGACTACACAGACCTAAACAAGGCCTGTCCAAAAGACCCATTCCCTCTACCACATATTGATTCTATGGTGGACGCGACTGCCGGGCACGAGATGTTGACCTTTATGGATGCATCTTCGGGCTTTCAACAAATTCAAATGGAACCATCAGATCAGGAAGACACGGCCTTCATGACTCCCACAGGTATTTATTGTTATATTGCAATGCCTTTTGGTTTACGAAATGCAGGTGCTACATACCAAAGGCTAGTCAACATGATGTTTAAAGACAAGCTGGGGGACACCATGGAAGTATACATCGATGATATGGTGGTGAAATCGAAAAAAGCGAAGGACCACCCTAGAGATCTTGAAGCTGCTTTTGATATCCTAGACCAATTCAACATGAAATTGAATCCTTCCAAGTGCCATTTCGGAGTAAGAGCCGGCAAGTTTTTAGGCTTTATGGTTACTGAAAGGGGAATTGAAGCCAGCCCCGAGCAGATACAAGCTATTATAAACTTGAAGTCTCCAACAAATGTTAAAGAAGTTCAAAGACTGACTGGAAGAGTAGCAGCACTTAACAGATTCATATCAAGATCTTCCGAAAAGAGCAAAGAATTCTATGACATATTGAAGAAGAACAAAAAGTTCGAATGGGGTGAGAAGCATGAAGCAGCTCTGAGCTCCTTGAAAGAATATCTGTCATCCGCTCCGCTCCTGATGCAACCTGTTAAAGGCGAGCCACTGTCTCTCTATCTAGCAGTTTCAGGCAGCTCAGTGAGTGCTGTGCTTGTGAAGGATCATGAGGGGCAGCAGCATCCAGTATACTATGTAAGCAAAACATTGCTAGATGCTGAAACCAGGTATTCTTATTTAGAAAAATTAATCTTAGCTCTTGTCATGGCTTCTCAAAAGTTAAGGCATTATTTTGAAACTCATGTTATTTATGTAAAAACTAACTATCCTATTAAGTGTGTCTTAAGAAAGCCAGAGATGTCTGGAAGAATGGCGAAATGGGCAGTTAAATTAAGTGCCTATGACATCATATATGAACCAAGAACAGCGATCAAGTCACAGGCCTTAGCAGACTTTGTGGCTGATTTCAGCAGCGACATACTGCCAGAAGTTGAACTAGAAGTCAAGCAGCTCGAAGAAGCTTCAGGCAGCTGGGTCTTGTATACAGATGGAGCATCTAATGTTAGAGGTACAGGATTGGGTGCGCTACTGAAATCGCCACAGGGGGACATTATCCCTCTATCTATCCACTGTGAATTCAAGGCTACTAATAATGAAGCCGAATACGAAGCTTTAATTGCAGGATTACAACTCGCTAAAGATATGGGTATCCAACACATTCAAGTTTTTATTGATTCCTTGTTATTAACTAACCAGTTTAATGGATCCTATGCAGTGAAAGGCGAAAGGCTAACCAAATATCTAGACCTTGTAAAACAATTAGCATTATCCTTTGAATATTGCAGCATATCACAGGTACCTAGAGAAGAAAACGCAGAAGCTGATGCTTTGGCAAACTTAGCATCATCTTTAAGGATCCCAGAAGGTGTCAAGATTCCCATAACTCACATCCTGACACCGGCAATTGAAGAACAAGAAGTTAATGATGTTACAACAGATAAAGATCAAGAAATCACAGACTCTCAGGATCCTCAAGAATCCTGGACCTATCCTATCAGGAGATTTATTCAAGAAGGAGAAATCCCCAAAAACGAGAACTCTAGACTCTTCCGAACAAAGGTAATTCCATATTCAATAATAAATGGTATCTTATACAAGAAATCTCTTGCAGGACCATACTTGAGATGCCTCGAGCAGCCTGAAGCACGTGCGGTACTTCAGGATATTCATGAAGGTGATTGTGGCAATCACACTGGGGGCAGATCACTATATTCAAAAGTATTAAGAACAGGATACTACTGGCCCACCATGAAGAAGGATGCTATGGCCTTTGTTCAGAAATGTGACGCATGTCAGCGGCACGGCAACATCCTCCATCAGCCTGCTGAGCCGCTCCATTCAATATCATCTCCATGGCCGTTCATGAAATGGGGAATGGACATAGTTGGTAAGCTGCCTGTAGCACCTGGAGGAAAAGTCTTCATGCTGGCTATGACAGACTACTTCTCTAAGTGGATTGAAGCCGAAGCTTTTGTTCAAGTTAGAGAAAAGGAAGTAATTTCCTTTATCAAAAGGAATATCTTGACAAGATTTGGAATTCCATCAGAAATAGTGTGCGACAATGGATCTCAGTTTATTGGAAAAAGGACAACAAGTTTTTGTGAGGCATGGGGCATCAAGATGGTAACTTCAACTCCCATACATCCACAAGCTAACGGCCAAGCAGAATCGAGCAATAAGATTATCATCAATAACCTCAAGAAGAAGCTAGGAGACAAGAAAGGAAAATGGGCTGAAGAGCTACCTTTCGTATTATGGGCTGACAGAACGACCTCCAAGAATGCTACTGGTCGAACACCATTTTCCTTAGTGTTTGGATCCGAAGCTGTAATTCCTACTGAGATGGTGATGCCAACTGCGAGAACAAGCTGCCGGGATTTTGAAGCAAACAAGCAAGAGCTCCTTGAAGATCTTGAAACAATTGAAGAAATCAGAGACCTCGCAAAATTTAGGATGGCAGCATACCAGCAAAAGATAGCCAAATCTTATAACAGGAATCTCAGGATCAGAAGATTTCAAGTAGGAGATCTGGTACTCAGGAAAGCTTTTCAAAATACAACCAATCCGGCACATGGGAAACTCGCGCCTAAATGGGAAGGACCCTACCTGGTGGATTCAGAAGCTGGAAAAGGAGCATACAGGTTAGCTACCATGGAAGGTGAGCTGCTCCCAAGAGCTTGGAATGCAATTCATTTGAAGTTATATTTTATATAAGTTCTCTTTGGATCCTTTGAGCATATCAGAGAATCCTTGTCCATACTTCGAGAACCTCAGGTATGATTTTTACCCTTATTTCATTTTCACATTATTATTTTTGAAATGTGTACTGACTTAGGCATCGGAGGGGTGTTAGCGAAACTAACACCCACCCCTCACCGAGCCTTGGAGTATTTTGTAGGTGCTCCGAGCGTCCTGCCATAAGCTAGAGGCTGATCACCTCTTCTAAGTCTAAAGCATTCTGAATGCTGTCAAAAGGTTTAGGAGGTTTTCACCTTCTCGTTCACTAATGGGAATCGCCAGGAGCGCAAGACCCTCGCCAGGAGCGCATGATGGTGGCCTGTGGTTCAAGGTGGTGCGACCAGTCCATCTAAGGGTGGCTGATAATTTCATCACTGTTGGCCATAGAGTGCACTTCAAAATGGATGGCAGACGTGTCATCTCAAAGATTCTAAGGTTTTTGGCATTTTCATGTCAACAAAGGTTTAGACATATTCATGTCTCTCAAGTTTTGGGCTTGACCCCAGTTGGCTTAGTCCCAAGTATTTTTGAGCTTGTCCTCAGATTAGCAAAGGTTTTTAATGTTTTCACATTAACTAAAGGTTTAGACATATTCGTGTCTCTCAAGTTTTGGGCTTGACCCCAGTTGGCTTAGACCCAAGATTTATAAAACGTTTTACACCACGAGAGTACAAGTTGGGCTTGACCCCAGTTTAACTTATTCACAAGTGCTCAAGGTTTTTAAGGCATTTCATGCCTTAAGAATACTCTATCGGAATTTCATCAAGTCTATCTTAAGGATTCCTAAGGATCCTTGGAGATCTTGACTACTTCTACGGTCGAAGTATTCTCGAACAGGTTATATTGGTACTGCATTTAATGCATGTTTTTATTACTAAGTGTTAGATGGCATCATGGTTTGTTAACATTGGCAAAATTTTAATAAACTTTTGAGTTTTTCAACTAAACTATGCTGAGCATCCTGTAGGATCCTCATTCAAACATTTTTCAAAATAATTAAAAGCATACACGGCACACCATGATGATCAAAATACTACTAAGTCATATTTATGCAGGAAATTAGAGAAGTTGACCCCAGGCTTCGTCTTGGAACCCAAGATCCCTCCACCTGTGGCCAACTATATTGTCTAAAGGAGCTTGGACTTCGCCTTGAAACTCAAGGTCCCTCCATCCAAGTCCCCAAAAAAAAAAGGTTAAACTACCATTGTTTACAAAAGCTTCACCACAAACATTGTTTACTGAACCTGAACCTGACCATGAACCAAACAAACTAAAAAAGCGGGCTCAGACCGTTGCATCGTCCTCATCGCCCAGCTTATCACCAGCAGCCTCCGCCTGCTCAACCTCCTTGCCCTTGCCCTTTTCCTTCTCAGCTTCCTTCTCGACCTCCGGCTCAGCCTCCTTCTCAGCCTTTTCAGGAGCATCTCCCCTCTCAGCCAGCAGCTTCTTAAGGCTCACCTCCCAGTCCTTCACCGGCCAGCTCTCTGGAGTGAAGCCATCAGCCTGTGCAGCAGTTGCCATCTCAATCATGCACTCCAGCACGCTGATGGCGGCTGAAGATTGAGCGTTCAGTTCGGCCTGCTTCAGAGCTTCAGCAGCCGCAGCATCTTTCTCTTTGAGCTGCTTCTCATAGTGGCGAGCATTGCTGGCTGCGGCCTTGTTCAGCTTCTCAAGACGGAGCGTGGCCTGATCAAGTTTGAGCTCAGAGGCTTCAAGCTTCTGCTCAGCTGCTTCGAGCTTCTGCTCCAGGGCTTCCACTTTGCCTTCGAGGTCAATCACCTCGTGGCTCAGCTTGTCAATGCCCTGCACATCAGAATCAAAAAGGGAAGTGTTATAACTTTCATTTTTACATATTTCCCTATTATTAAACTACGACTTACAATGTTCACTACAGCCTGCAGTGAGAGCAGCTTGTTAGCAGCTGCAACGGGAGGGAGATCATCGAAGCTGTCCACATTGATAGTGGAGTCAGGAGCCTTGCGCTTCTTTGCAGAAGAAGTCTTGGAACGAGTGCTCGGAGCTCGGAACTTGGGGGCTGAGGTGTCAGTAGGAGCCTTGCTGCTGGTCTCCTCAGTTTTCTCCTTTTTGGCAATGAGCAGCTTAAGGTCCTTGAAGGAGAAGTTGGAGGCCGAACCTGGAGCTTCATCATAGACAGTGAAGGATCAATTTCAGAAGTAATAAAACACAATTCAAAGACGGAAAGGGAACAATTAAATGAAAGTACCTGTTGACATGGTTCTTGAAGGGCTGAGAGATTGCTGAGAAATGCTTCTGGCACTTGAAACGTCCTCGGGCTGGCAGCTTCTTTCTGCTGCTGGGATGCTGAAAAGATCCTTAAGCTTCTTGGAGGATTCACGGGTTGGTTTTATCAAAGCTTCAAACTTGGGCGCTGCAAAGACAGAAACACAATCATATCAGTTACATGCAATGGAAGAGTATACGGGGTTAGAATGTTACTAAAACTCTTCCTACCCTTAATGACCCACTGGGTAGGAAGGTTCTCACAACCAGCAAGGCTACTTCGTTTCACAAAGAAAAATTGACGCTTCCAGTCGTGGTCGTTATGAGAAGTCCTAGGGATCATCTGAGCTTCTCCAGTTCGAATTTTCAAAACAAATCTACTGTTGCCGTGAGTGGCCAACCGGTAAACTTTACAAATTTCAGCAACTCCGATATTCAGATTATGGGACTGGTTCAAACTTTCGAGAGAGAACAGAATACGCCACACCATTGGCATGACTTGGGAGTAAGCAAGACCGGTGACGGAAAAGAACTCATTCACCAGTGTCGGAAACGGAAATGTCATGCCAAGAAGAAAAGGGTAGTTCAGAAAACAAACCCATTCGTCGGAGATGTGGTCGGCTTTCAAAGAAGGGTCGAAGGGACGAATTTCAGCTCCAGCGGGGAAACAGCAGGATCGTTTCAACAATGCGATCTTGCGATCGTCAAAATTGCAAGTTTCCTCCGCCGTCGCCGGGAGGAGACCTTGGTCAGTAAACTCGTCGGCCACTTGGTCGGAGACCGTGGCCGATGACGGTGCAGGATTTTTTCCCATGCTCAGAGAAAACGAGAAGGGCGGAATGAGAAACTAACCTGGAAAAGATGCGAGGAGCTCTAGGGTTTCGCCGAGAAGAAGATGTGGTGAAGAATTAAAGTGGTGAGAAGGTTATAAAGGGATAATCTGACGGGAACTTCGCTTGGGAAGTTGGGGCTAATTACTCCCCATCAAATCATAGTTACTTAGCGATAAGCCAGAAATTCAAATTTTCGACAGCTGTCTCGCATGCACCAACTGCCAAAAATTTGGGGGCAATTGTTGGTACTAGAATTCAGGAGACGATGAGCAGCTCGCATCAGCTCGTAGGCACTTCATGGTAAGGATCCTGAATAATATTTACTTACTAACGGTTGCTTCTCTATTGTTTGTTACTCGCAGGTTGACTTGGTCATTCATCACGTGTCCTAAAGACTCGGTCTATCAACAGAATCGTGGGTCAGTTGGGATTCAAACGGCTAGTTGGCGAACGTGGACTTAGTTGCTATTTTTTAGGAAAATTAGTTGCTATGTATTTCGTATTTAAACAGAGCTCTAGGCTTACACACACAACACAATCTTTTCGATTACAATTCTCTGCAACACTTAGAATTCGAGCTCATTTACTTTGTAATCAGAACTTTCATTATATAAAAGTTTTAGGCGGCAGGTACTTTGAACCGGCCCCCGAGGTTTTTTGCCAGGCTCCTTGAGGATACTCAAGGATACTTGGATTTTCCCTCGTTACATCCTCGTGTCAATCTCCACAACTTACATTTTCATCCTTATTTACATCAAACACGCTACCTCACATACAAAGTTTGATCAACTAATTGCTTAGGCAGTTTTTGACCAAAACAGTGGGGATCCTGGTGGAGGGATCTTGTGTTTACAAGACGAAACCAGGATTCCCAAAAAACAATCTTTTGACCTTCGAGCTTCTCAAGTGGAGGGATCCTGAGGTTTTCAGGACGAAGCTTGAGAAGCTCACAATCTTCCGTAATTATCAATAATATTAGCATCTTTTGGTTTCTCATGTTGTGATTTGTGTTGAAATTTCCATAAATAGGATTGGTTTACAAAAATTACATAAAAAATGACTTGTATGTTGGAAAACCATTTGATACTTAAATAACATGATAGGTTAGTCTTCAAGACAGTAAAAACTGACCTTTGAATTTTACCTTAATCGATTTTCCGATTTCAAACAATCATATCTTCTTTCACCTGATTTGGGATTCCTATGAGAATCCTGAATACGCTTTTCTCAGCACTTGTCTCAGCTTCCTCCAAAACCTGAAATAATTTTAAGAAGCTTCTTGGCCTCCGGCCGAAGCTAACACTTCCGAGAGTAAACAAGTTAAAAATAAGCTGGGGATAAACCCGGGATTCTTGGGACTAAGCCAAAACTGGGGACAAGCCCGGAATCTTGGGACTAAGCCAAAACTGGGGACAAGCCCGATAAACTTGGGACTAAGCCAAAACTGGGGACAAGCCCATACGTATGTGACATGAAAATGCCAAAACCTTAGATAACACGTCAGTGTTATAAACCTTGAGAATCCTCCCAGCAGCCTCCAGTGACAAGATTGTCAGCCACCCCTGGAGTGGACTGGTCCGGCCACCTTTAGCATACTGGGGGACAACGTGCGCTACTGGCGAGGGTCGTGCGCTACTGGCGATTACCCAAACTTAGGAGAGGAGTCAGCCTCTCAAACCTTAGAAGGTATGCAGGATACCTTAAACGTAGGAGAGGTGGCCAACCTCTAACTGGGGATATACCCAAAATTCTCTAGGATTCTCAAATTCTGCAAAACACTCAATGCTTGGTGAGGGGTGGGTGTTAGCTTAGCTAACACCACTCCGATGCTTAAGTCAGTAACGAGTCATAAAAATAATAAGAATAAATTGAAATAGGATTAGTATACATACCTTGGATTATTTATACAGTGAGGATCCTTGGGATTCTGTCCGAGATTCTCAATGGGATTCTCACATAAAATACGCTTTAAGGTGGACAGCATTCCAAGCCCTTGGCAGAGGTTCTCCTTCCATATTTATCAGACGATATGCCCCCTTTCCTTCTTCAGAATCAATAAGGTAAGGGCCTTCCCACTTGGGTGCCAACTTCCCATCAGCAGGATTGGTAGTATTCTGAAAAGCTTTCCTCAAGACCAAGTCACCTACTTGGAATCTTCTCAGCCTGGTGTTCTTGTTATAAGATTTCGCTATCCGCTGTTGATAAGAAGCCATCCGGATTTTGGCCATATCTCTGAGCTCCTCAACTGTTTCGAGATCCTGAAGGAGATTCTGGCTATTGGTATCAGGATCCTGGCAGTTGACTCTGGCTGTCGGGAGTACCATTTCTGTAGGGATCACAGCTTCTGCCCCAAACACTAACGAGAATGGTGTTTGGCCAGTAGCATTTTTAGGTGTAGTCCTGTCTGCCCAAAGGACAAATGGCAGCTCCTCAGCCCATTTACCTTTCTTGGAGCCCAACTTCTTCTTGAGATTGTTGATGATGATTTTATTGCTGGATTCTGCCTGCCCATTAGCTTGAGGGTGGACAGGTGTTGAAGTGATCATCTTGATGCCCCAGCTTTCACAAAAGTTTGTTGTTCTCTTGCCTATAAACTGGGAGCCATTATCGCATATAATCTCTGCCGGAATCCCAAATCTAGTGAGGATGTTCCTCTTG